>JAQFVV010006590.1:403160-542696 GCA_028023455.1 Epiperipatus broadwayi
TAGGCACAGAGTCAAAAGCTGATTCTATATCAAGCTGAACCGCAATGGGGGCAGCCCTTCTCTGAGTTCTGATGTCTTCAATTAGCATTCTAAACATGGTTAGTGCTTCAGGTATAGAGCTGCCTTTTTTTGGCAAATTGAAACTTGGAGATATGCGGTAGTATTATAGGCTGGATCTTGTCTTTTAACAGGGATTCCATGATTTTAATTACGAGAGGTGACATGGAGATCGGCCTAAGATTGTGAAGAGGGGAGGGCAGGATTGGTTTTTTTAGGGAAAGGGACCAGTGAAACTGGATAGAGTGAATAGATATTATGGATTTGTTTTGATAAAAAGATAAGCATGTTACGGATTATGGGGACTGTGAAGTGGCTGAGATGAGCTAGTAGAAATTTTGGGATTGCATGCAAACCGGGATGTGAGCTATTTGGCATATTATTAATTTTTGCAATTATGTCTTGGTCTGTGATGTTAAGCAATGTTGAAGAAAAACCAAAGCAAAAGGGTTTAAGAATTAGTTTGGGTTGCTGCTGAAATCTGGCCATAAAATGCTTAAGTATGCATGGGATCATGTTTTCACCTGCTAGTATATCATTATCCAGAAGAATAGAGGAAGGAGTGGGATTAATAGGGTTATAACCCAAAGCCCATCGTATATAACCTGTAGTCCAATTGTGTGTGTTTTTAAAAAAATGCCTTGCTTTCTTAATCGAAAGATAATCAGCCAATGTAAGCTGGGTTTGTTTATATTCTTGCTTGAGAGAAAGTATGGTGTTAATTGATGATGAATTACTAATTGTGCTATGAAGTTTTGTATGTAACAGTTCTAGTTTGACTAGCAGCTTGGTTGGGGCAGGATTTTTTGCTGTATAATGCTTTATAGTGGCTGAGATTATGTTGATAAATGCAAACCAGGCATCCGGTGGGTTAAGTAATAAAATATTAATTTTTTTAAAATATATATATATTTCTGATATGATGGCTTCTGGTGAATTGGCTTTTAATAAAAGGCGTGTAGTGTTAGTAAGAGAAAGAGCTGATTGTATGTTTATATCCATCTCTATTTCTACGTTTAATGAACAATGATCTGAGAAAGTAACTGGTGCTAAGGTAGGTTGGATTAGAAAATGAAGCTCTGGTGAATAAAAAAGAAGATCTATAAGTGATGAGTGTTTTTTAGAGTAGAAGGAGATTGACTCAGATGAAAAAAAACCTTCCGCACTCATAAGTTTTTTATTGATGAAATGAAGATATTTGCGTGTAAAGTCCATGTATGGCATATTGAAATCCCCTAACAGAAGTGTAGGGTAGGGATTTGTAGCCAAGTGGAGGTTTATACTATTTATTAGTTGATGAATGAGGGCTGGTTGGTTGTATAGATATAGTGCAATCACATTGATTTTAAATGCATGATTATGTAGTGAGAATATGGTCATGTGTTGGTCCAAATATGATATATTAAATGATTGAAATGGTGATGTATGATGGAAAAAAACACCAACTCCAGCAGCAGAGTAGTTAGACATTGAGAACTTGGAAAAACCAAATCTGTTCAAATGATGCTCTGGTTTAAAACTGGAATTCACTGAATGCTTGGTCTCAGTGAATATGAGAATATGTGGAAGAGTTTGCTTAATCCAATCTGTAATGGCAAACATTCTGTGAGGAGAGTTTATCCCTCTGACATTAACTGAAGAAAACAAAACCTTCATAGCTAAGTGTAGTCTTGTTGACGTGGATATCCGTTGCACTTATATGTGTGCAGTACAAAATAATGGTTTAAATAGGAGTTGACATTATTATGCAAAAGAGTCTGTATTGAATTATTAATCAGTCTTGTAAGTGTAGTATTATTGGCATAGATAAATACAAGCTCTTCATACCTCTGTCGTAGAAGTATCACTCTGCAATAATATTTCTGTGTTTTCAATGCTTGCATCTTTTTTCTTTTTGGTTTTTCTGCGATGAGTATCAACCCCAGAGAAAAAACCTAATTGCTCAGGGGTAAGGGAAGTGCCCTTAGTAAGTAGCTGTCTGGTCCAGTGCGAGTCCTGCGGTAATTCTGTTGGTATAGAGTTGGAATTAGTGGATTTAAATTTTTTCTTAGCTGGTATAGTGGTTTCTGAAACGCACTTAGGAGATATAGTGGAAGGTATAGTAGAGACTTCAATGTTTTGAGTGTCATTGGGTGGGTTGGGGATAGTTTTCTTTATGTTTTTCTTTTTGAATTTTTTGGCCTTCACAGGAAGAAAAGAGTCTGAGTTGTTTGAGTCATTATCACTGGGATTAGCTGATGAATTGGTGATACATTGATTGCTTGATTCAAACTCGTTTATATATGCTGCATCCATCGTGTCTGTGTGCGGCGATATTACTTTATTAATGTCATGCGATGTTGGGCCCTCTAGCAATGAAAGCTTATTACCTTCCTCAACGACACTTTCTTCCAGTGGTTGTTGTCTCTGGATTGTTTCATGAATTAAGGTATCAAACGCAGGTTGTGCATTGGGAGGAATTGAGCACTGATGCGAATCATTCATTTTGATACCACATTGGGTACAAAACTTAACTGGGCAATCTTTAACTATGTGTGTACGCTGTTTGCAGTAAAAACATTGAGGTGGTGTGCCTTTAAATGTAATAATTAATGCGCCTCTGCTGGACTCGTGCACTGTGGGAATATCCGTTGGGGTGATGTTTTTGTTTAATAAGATATTAAACGTAACTATGTTTGTAAATACTGGCAGCACAGCTTTCCTGTCTATTACATAATTAAAGTTAGATACTAAGCCGTACTTTTTGAGTGCTAGCTGTAGATCAATTTCTTTGAAATCGATGTAACAGTTTCTGATTTGACCGTTCAGAGATAACGGACGCTCAGTGTCAATATAGCAAATGATTTTAGAGTTTAGAAGTTTAATATGTTTTTTAAAAATATCTCTTTGAGTTTTATTATGAAATTCAAGCCCGAGATATCTGTTATTTGGATGATTGAGCACTTTATAAATGTAACTCCATAATTTTTTTTCTGTTAAGGTTTGATAAAGTTCATCTAAGGGAAATTTGAATAAGTCACAATTGGTGTTAGTAATAGACAAAATTAGTGATTTATGATTTTGATAATTTTTTAATGAATTTAGTAGAGTTTGTGGAATCGAATTATTAAATTTTTTTGTGACGAAATCGTAAACCTCTGGAGTGATTGTTTGATTTTGATTTAGGGTGATATTATTGTAACGTGATTGATCATCAGAATCATTATCGAACGCAAGAAGGTCAGAGAGAGACCGCGCTGACGAGTCAACGTAATCACGGTTGTCACTCGCATTACTCCTCAGAGCCCTCGCGTAAGTATTTTTGTAAATTAATTTTTCATTTGCGCTAGATGCTTGTACACGCGAACTTTCTTCGTTAGTAATGAAAACATTTTCATCACATACAATTTGAGTAGGTTGAATGGGAGGTGGAAAAAGGCTATTTTCTAATCTAGGAAAATTAATTAGGTCATTTGTAGGCCCTTCCATGTGCTTGTCAGAGCTCATTAAATTTTGATTAAATGATAAGGTTAATGATTTGATTGGCGAATTTTGAGATGAAACATTTGCATTATAGTGAATATCATTAATTGAAACTGAAGAATTATCCTGAGGTGCAAGGGAAAAGTTAGATTGGGAACAAATATCCATAGTACTATTATGATTAACGTTATGCTCTAGCGAGCTAGGCATTTCGAATCTATCAAATGGCTGTTTTAAGGCCATCGAAGAAAACACTAGTAGAAATTAAAAGGAGTTGGTTTCCTTACCTTAAAGGTTATCAGCTGCTATCAATGTCTTGTATGAAACAATATAACAACACTAATTAGAGGACTTGCCTAAAAACAAGAGTAGATAAATTCTCAAAACTATAAGAGAGAAGCATGGCGGTCAAGGTGAATCGACGCCATCTTGAACTCCTACCTACTACTACTACTACTACTACTACTACTACTACTACTACTACTACTGCTGCTGCTGCTGCTGCTGCTGCTGCTGCTGCTGCTGCTGCTGCTGCTGCTGCTGCTGCTGCTGCTGCTGCTGCTGCTGCTGCTGCTGCTGCTGCTGCTGCTGCTGCTGCTGCTGCTGCTGCTGCTGCTGCTGCTGCTGCTGCTGCTGCTGCTGCTGCTGCTGCTGCTGCTGCTGCTGCTGCTAGCTACTGACTACTACTACTACTACTACTGCTGCTACTACTACTACTACTACTACTAGCTACTACTACTACTACTACTACTACTACTACTACTACTACTACTACTACTACTACTACTACTACTACTACTACTACTACTACTACTACTACTACTACTACTACTACTACTACTACTACTGCTACTACTACTACTACTACTACTACTACTACTACTACTACTACTACTACTACTACTACTACTACTACTACTACTACTACTACTACTACTACTACTACTACTACTACTACTACTACTACTACTACTACTACTACTACTACTACTACTACTACTACTACTACTACTACTACTACTACTACTACTACTACTACTACTACTACTAGTTTTAAAAAAGTTTTTTATTATTATGTCTATATTGTGATTACAAATTAAAAATGTTACATAATTTCTATATTCTGATTACATGTTAAAAAAATTTTACATAATAATTTTATATATATATAAAAGTAAACAAATATTACATGAATCATAAAGAGAAGAAAAAAAATGGGACATGAAAATTAATGAGTAAGCTAATTCATTGATGGTTGTAATAGTTTTTTTAGTCCATTGCTGATTTTGTTTAAGAGTTATTATTGTGGAGAAAATTTTATGAGGCTCCAGGTGGCATTGACTATATCCGCCGGGGCCAAAGAATGATCTCTCATTTTAATTTTTAGGATTTTATTTTCAAAAAGAGATTTATATTTTCGTGATGTTGGATTAAAAACAAAGTGACATCTTAAGAACCAGAGAGTAAAAATGATAAAGATGGACAGCCTTATATTGGGAAATATTCCTTTTTGAATATTTTCTATTAAGATGTCACATATTGGTTTAGAATTATAAATGAGTGTGAATATCAGTTGTCTATATATATATATATATATATATATATATATATATATATATATATATATATATATATATATATATATATATATATATATATATATATATATATGTAAAGCATTGCAGTGATATAAAAAATGTTGCTTTGTTTCATCCTCCCTACCACATAAGGGACAGGTAGGATGAATGTTAGTATATTTCCTCTTATTGAAAAGAAATTCACTTGTTGGTAATGCATCCATGTTAATTTTGATGAGGAAGTCTAAGTATTTAGGTTCTAGATACCAAAATTTAAATTTTTGTATTAAATATTTGTTTGTTAGTTTAAGTGTACTATCTGGTGTCTGAAGCAGATCTAGGTTAGTCATATTTTGATATGCATCCCAGTACTTAATTTTTGCTGTAAACATATTATCTGGTAATTTGTATTGACATATGTTTTTAATTAGGTTATTAATAAACTTATTGTTAATAGGTGGAGGTGTGTCAGTAGGAGATATTGGAATAAAAACCTGAAAATTCTGAAAGTTAGTGCAGCTTTTAAATAGTGTATTATAGGATTTTTGATAATAAAAGGTATTTATTGAATGCAAAGATAAGCCATTAAATTTTGAATGCTTTTGGAGTTTATTAATGCTAATAGAAATTGTCTTTTGGTTCCAGATCAATTTAGTACATAGAGAATTGATTTTCTTAATGAATGAGGTTGTGAATTTAATGGTGGGTGAATAGAAATTAATTTTTGGATAGATTAGCATGTTAATTAGAGATATCTTGCTGTGTATTGAAAGATAAGCTTTAGTTAGAGAATTAATAATTTTTTGTATAGAAATGATTAATTGATTTTGTATATTTATTCTCATTATATTTACTGATTGATGGAAGGGTATTCCCAGAAAGTTATGAGGTCGGGTTTCAACTTTTGTTTTAATTGGAGTGCCAGTAAGTATGGACCATGTGGCCATTTTTTTGGGATTGAATTTTAGAGTATAATCTTTTGTGTATTTTTTTAATATGTTATGTAGTTTTGGTAACAATTTCTGTGAGGGAAGAAAAACAGTTATGTCATCCATGAATAAAATATGGTTAATTGTACAGTTTAAAAAAATTGTGTGTATTCCCGGTAGTTCAGTTTCAATTTGAAGTAAGAGGGGATTAATGTAGGTGATGAAGAGGAGGGCACTAAGGGGTGAACCTTGAGGAATTGAATTATGTGGAGTGAATTCTGATGACATTTTTCCATTTAAGGTGATGTGTATGTTTCTATTTATAAAGAGATTAGCTAAAATATACATAATTGGAA
Organism: Epiperipatus broadwayi; assembly: GCA_028023455.1. Lineage (NCBI taxonomy): Eukaryota > Metazoa > Onychophora > Udeonychophora > Euonychophora > Peripatidae > Epiperipatus > Epiperipatus broadwayi. The sequence continues at coordinate 409,542 of JAQFVV010006590.1, forward strand.
TCGGGATTCCATGACTACCAAGCACTTCTAAGAGTTTTTCAATAGGCACAGAATCAAAGGCAGCTTCAATATCTAATTGTACTGCAATAGGTGCAGCTTTTCAATGGTGGCGGATGTCATCAGTTAGTGCCCTAAATAAGACATGAGCCTCAGGGATGGATGAGCCTTTTTTGGCAAACTGAAATTTAGATAGAGTAGGTAATATAAGAGGCTGGATTTTATCTTTAATAATGGATTCTATTATTTTAATGATTAGTGGGGACATAGATATAGGTCTAAGATTATTGAGAGGGGAGGGTAGTAAAGGTTTTTTTAGAAAGGGCACTAGTGAGACAGGATAGAGTAGTTCTATACTATGAATTTGATTTGACAAGTAATGTAGCATATTGTAAATTATGGGAATAGTAAAGTGGCTAAGGTGTTCAAGCAAAAATTTCGGAATGGCATGTGTTCCTGGATGCGAGTTGTTTGGAATAGTTTTTAATTTATTTGCAATGTCTTCTTTAGATATATTAAGGATAGTTTGTGGCATACCAAAATAAAGTGGAGTGAGAATTGGCATAGGTAGCTTTTGAAATTTAGTTTTAAAATATTGTTTAATTGGTGGAAGCATATTTATTCTGGTAATCATTTTATCATTTATTAATATGGATGAGGGTGTGATTATATTAGAGTTATAGCCTAATGCCCATTTGATATATGCCCTTGACCAGTCATGGGTGTTTTTTAAAAAGATTTTGTTTTTTTTAATAGAAAGATAATTAGCTAGTGTGAATTGTGTCTGTTTGAACTCTTGCTTTAGTAACATTATGGTATTAACTGAATTTGAGCTGGTAGGTGTGCTTTTTAGCTTCATATGCAGTATATCTAATTTTTTGCTAAGTGCAGTAGGAGAAGGATTTCTTGCAGTATAATGTTTGATGTTAGAAGCTAAAATATTAATGAAGGAAAACCAAGCTTCTGTTGGTTGGAGTGAAAGTATGTCAATTTTTTTAAAATAAATGTATGCGTTAGATATTATGGCTTCAGGAGCATTTGTTTTTAATAATAAACGGGTGGTATTGTTCAGTAAAAGTGTTGAGTGTATCTGCATATCTAAATTTAAAACGACATTAAGGGCATGATGGTCAGAAAAAGCTACTGAGTTTAGGGAGGGTGTAATTATAAAGTGCAATTCAGAAGAGTAAAAGAGTAGATCTATTAATGATGAATGATTTTTAGTGAAAAATGATATTGTATTTGATGAAAAGAAACCTTCTGAGCTCATTAGTTTTTGTTAATTTTATGAAGATATTTCCTCGTAAAGTCTTGGTATGACATATTAAAGTCACCCAAGAGAATTATGGGGTGTGGATTTGTTGCTACTGTTAAATTAATTATGTTAATAAGCTGGTGTATGAGTATTGGTTGATTATATAAGTATAATGCTATAATATTTATTGTGCATGCTGCATTATGAAGAGTGATGATAATCATGTGTTGATCAATATATAAGATGTTGAAAGATTGGAATGGAGAATTCCTATTGATGAGTACTCCTATTCCTGCAGCTGAATAGTTTGATGTGGAAAATCTGGTATATCCAAACTTGGCAAGATGCTGCTCAGGTTTAAAAGGAGAACTTACTGAGCATTTGGTTTCTGTAAAAAAAAGAATATGTGGTGTGAATTGCAGAATCCAGCTGGTAATGGCAAACATTCTATGGGGTGAGTTTATCCCTCTGACATTAACTTCAGTAATTGATACTAGCATGAGTAATTCTAGATTGTACAATGATTATGGTAATTTGTTGTATATGCATAATGTTTGTAGTTGTTAATGATCTTGGTAGTGGAAAGTAAGATTTTATGGAGTAAGTATAGTCATATGAAGACTGGGACAATCTATCCAATGTAACAGTGGTATAGGATGTTAAAGGAAGGTAATAATTTTGTATAGTATATAATGACAACAGGTATAGCATGTTTAATAATAAAAAGAAAAATGTATTAGTGAGTTTATAATTTATAGATATATGTGTTTGTTTATTATAAAGTTTATGTTTATTTAGTTTATGGGTATAAGATGTAATTATGTGTGGTTGTTTGTCATGTAGTGTGTGTATAATATTATTACTGTGATATATGTATTTTAGCTGGGTAAGTGTAATCAGCAATGAACCCCTACCAAACATAAAAATTAACAAAAAAATCATTACAACAGAGTATTTAACACAAATTGGAGAAAATAAAAATAAAATAAAAATGGTTGGATATAGTTCTTCATTCATGATATATCACTAAGTTTTGTTTGGTTTAATGTGTCCAGGATAATTTGCATTAGGATTATCTGATGTGTGTTCAGTATTAACTTTTATTTTTTTATGTGTTCTTCTGTGGATATCAACACCAGCTAAATATACCTGCTGTTGTGGTGTTGAAGTGGAAGCAACTGAATGCAATTGTCTATCCGAGTGTGTGTCCATTGGAGTTCCTGTTATTTGGAGGTCAGAGTTATTAGATTTTATTTTATTTTTAAACGGAGTGGATTGCTTTATTGGAGCATGATTCACTGGTGATTTACATTTTATAGCGGTAGATTGATTGTTATTATCTTGAATCGATTCAGTTACATCAATTCCCTTTTTTCTTTTTGCAATTTTTTTATTTTTTGTTACCAATTGAAACGGAATGGAATCTTCCGTGAAAATATCTTCAAGCTCACTTGATGAGGATGAGCTAATATTCTCATCATCAAGTTCTGAGTTACTAATTATTGGTACATCCAGGTGTATTGGTATTGATTGTTTGTCAGAGATAATCAAGGTTGAGGAATCCCAGGTTTGTGGTAACTCTGTTTGGGTATTATCATTATCTCCTGTTTGACTTAAAGTTGGTGTTATTTTGATGTTGATATTTTCGTTATATTTTGTTGTATTTAATTGGCTCCAGCAACGATGTGTTCTCGAGTGTTTTAATCCACATTTTTGACATACTTTGGTAGGGCATTCTTGTATTAAATGTGATTGTTGTTTGCAATGAAAGCACTGGGGTGATAAACCTCTGAAAGTGACGATTACTGGTGAGATGTCTGTTTCATGTACAGTTGGTATATCACTAGGTGTAACATTCTTGTTTAATGTTATGCTAAACATCGCAATATTTAAAAATACTGTGATAACTGCATTTTTATCAAGCAGATATTTAAAGTTTGTTATTTTCCCATATTTTCAAAGAATTAATTGCAAGTCAATTTCTTTAAAATCAACGTGGCAGTTTTTGATTCTTCCTTGTAGAGATAGGGGTCGCTCCATATCGATGTAACAAAAGATTCTTGAGTTCAAAAATTTAATATTATTTTTGAAAATATTCCTTTGCATATTATTATGGAATTCTATGCATAAATATCTATTATTAGGATGGTATAATATTTTATAAATAAATGTCCATAATTTTTTTCCGTCAAAAGTTGATAAAATTCATCCATAGGAAATTTAAATAAATCGCATTCCGTGTTTGTAACTGCCATTATTAATGTTTTCTCACTATGAAATTTTTGGAATGATCTAAAGAGACTTTGAGGTATGGTTTGGTTAAAATTATTTGTGTACTACTACTACTACTACTACTACTACTACTACTACTACTACTACTACTACTACTACTACTACTACTACTACTACTACTACTACTACTACTACTACTACTACTACTACTACTACTACTACTACTACTACTACTACTATTATTATTATTATTATTATTGTCATCACCATCATTATTATACCTCCAGTATTTAATTTGAGGATTTGCTTAAATATAATTCAACTTTTTCCAAACAAGTGTTAATATCTTTGCAACTCTGTGGAATTAGTCACTGTCATATCCCAAGCTTAGATTTTACTTAGAGAACAAACATTAATATTTATTGGTTGTTTTATAGAATTTTAATAATTAATTACCTTTTTTATTATTTGTTTATGTATTTTTTCTTTTGATATTTTATAATAAAGCAATTGTAAATTTATATATATCTGTTTTGTCATTATTTAATCCATCATCATGGCATGTTTACGAAATAAATATCATATTTTTAAGGTAATGGAGTACATTAGATTTTTATTAAATTTTATATACAATTAACTTTTATTATTGCTATCAGAAATACAAATTTATAGAGTAAGATGATGTACATAAAATTCTCATTTATATTTATCATCTTCATCCCAGGGTTGATGAAGCACCTTTACATATATACATACATTTAATTTTTTTATTTTATTAAAATGATAATAGTTATTTCATAGCCCTGAGATACACAGTTAGTTAAGATAAAATTTCAAATTGCTAGTGTGATTTAAATTGATTTTACATAATTAATTCTTTATGCCAAAAATATTATATCATAAATGTTTGCCTAAATATATTAAGTAAAGTATCACTCAGGTTCCAAAATATTCTGATAAATTTATTTATTTTACATTTGTTTTATGTGGAGGTTGAACATATATGCATTTCAATTTTAGTTTGGTAAACACACTTCCACATAGAACATATCTAGACTGTTTGTCTCTTGCTCCTACCTAATCTCAAAAACTTTTGAAAACAACCCATGTTTGGTTCAATAAGGCTGAAATAGGCTATTTTATTGCTAGTGTTTTCCCAAATATCTGGACTACAGAGGAATAATGAAGGAGATGACATTTCTCATTTGTCTTAATATTTAGGTGCTGGTGAAGAGTAGTATGTTTCCACTCTTATTTTATCCCCTACCTAAGAATAGTTAGATAATATATATAAAATGGAACTCTTTTATAGTATAATCATTAGCATCCTTTTTAAACACAATAAAATTTGATGTGATTATAATTTTATATTTTAAATACTTTGATAATTATGTTTTATTTTAGTTTCAGTTTCAAAAGACTTTATTGAACTATAAGTTTACAAAACAGTAATTACACCACATACATAAAATAGAATAAGAAAAGACTATAAGGTTTTAAACAAAGAGCGATATGTGGTTACATTATACTCTATATTTTTATCCCATACTAAAAATGAGAAAATTACAAATCTATGTGTAACAAAAAAAATACAACCTTGATAGCAGCTTAGCATTTTCTGACTACTGCATAGGATTTACATCTTCCTATGTACATTATTGCATTAATCTCTTTTGATGTTTTTTATTATTGTAAATAAATCTATTGTATTATAAATTAAGCAGAATTTGTAATGCCTAATTTTGGATCTTTAATGGACTTTAATTACTTGTAAATTTTAGTTATTATTATTTAAAAAAAAAAAAAATACAAAGTAACTATATTTAAAAGTATGCATTTTGAATTATTTTAAAAATATATCGTTTATCGGAATTTAATTAATGTGGAAATTAAAATTTTTTTTGAAGTTTATTTTTCTTTCTTGCAATTCATTAATCAGTTTAGTACATCGTCAGATTATTTATTTATTAATTATCTCTTAGCTTTAATCTTTTAAGATAATTGCACTTTATTACTTTTTTGCGTTTTCAAAGAGTGTTATTCAAATGCAGATAAAAATCTTTGATTGAATATTAATCACGATATATAGAATAACAGCATGTTAAACACACTATAAAACATATATATATATATAATATTAATGGTGTTGCACATCTCTTTTCAAAATAAGTATTTCAATTTATGTACATTTTTCTTTTCAAAATAAGTCTGTTTGTTTATGCACATATATACAAATTTAGTTTTCCCAAAAGTAAATACAGTAACTAAGCCATAGAGTATTTTAATAATAATTGAATTGTTTGTTACTAGGAGTTCATATGAATTACAAAACGCCAGAAATGATAGAGTTGCGATACGACTCAATCTCTTTTAGCATCATAATTTTAAAGCTAAATTAATAAACTTTAACAGCCTTTTCATTATTAAGATGCTCTTTTACATATAAGTAGCATATACATAATAAAAATGACCATTCTCTATTGTATTTTAAATGACACCAATTATTATCCATCATAAAATATACAGTCTTATCTCTCATAGGACATGAGCTCTTGTAATGTTAACAAAAAAGTAAAAAAGATATTTTTCTAGGAATAAGATGTTGTATTAAATAATCGGTTGATTTTCAAAAATATGTTTTTTTAACAATTGAATATATATATAAAGTACAACATAGTAATATATTTTCTATAGATATATTAAACTAAATATAATGTGGGTAGTTTCATAATATAATAGATATTCAAATAATTTTTCAGATAGCAAAATCTGAAACGAATTTTTGCATTTTTAGTAGTTAAATTATTATTTTGTTATTTATGTATTAAAATGGCTTTTTCATACTCTTATCAAGACTGACAATGACCAGATATCATTTCTATTTTTAAAAATATATGAGAATTGTCAGGCGTTGTTAACCGAGAGGTCAGCAGAGCCGCCTTGCAAGCAGTTGGTTGCAGACGGTTGTTGCGGATTCGCCTCCTGGCCGATGCTATGACATATGGGGGAAAAAAAAGAACTGAGCTAATAACTGCTTACAATGATTCATAATAAAATTGTAATATATATATATATAAAATTAAGATTGTGCTAATAAGCTGTAAACAAGATTTTTTTTAGTATTTCTTTATGATAAATACTACTACAAGGGAAGGCATTCAAGTTATCTTTATCTAAAATTGTTCCCATCCCCAGACAGGTTTTGAGTTATGGCTATCTTCAGTGAGAATTAGGACACCATATTCAAAAAACCAACTCAAGCTAAGTATTTATCTAATAGTTAACTGTCAAGAAGAATATCTGAAACTTTTAGACATCTACATGTCTTTAAAGTCAGCTCTCTAACTGAAAAAATCATAAGGGTCTGAACTTAATTCAGATACTTCATATATTAATAGGCTTAGCCTTTTAATTTAGCCAAAGCCCCAACAACAAAATAATAATAGTAATAATATAAAATCAGATGTCACATGATATATATATATATATATATATATATATATATATATATATATATATATATATTATATATATATATATATATTTATATATATATATATATATATATATATATATATATATATATATATAAACATTACAAGCATAAAGCTAAACTAGTCAATAAAAAATCAAAACTACCCCAAATCTAAAATTAAACCAGACCAGAATAAAAATAATATTAAAACACAACCTAAGGTTTCACTGCTACAAGCAGACTTCTCAAGTGTAAAGAAATAATAAAAAAAAAAACACACATTATATATACTATTAAAAACTACCCACAAATCCATTCACTTCCCATCCACCCTTAATATTAAAAGAACTCTTAAATAAGTTAATTGCTTCAGAATCATAAATTTTCAATAATAAAGACTCTTTAATTCTTCTTTTGATTTCATTTCTCTCAAAGAAGACAACCTTAGCTTCATCAAAATCAATAGTGTGGCCTGTATCTTTTTCATGGACATACAAAGCAGAACTAAGATATCTATTTTTAACTCTACTTTTATGAACCTTTACTCTTTCATTTAAACTCAAACTACTCTGACCTATGTAAACCTTCTTACAAAATAAACAAGGAATAAAATATACCACACCAGAAATAGTCTTTCTATCAAAAACTTCCTTTGTATTATTCAATAAATTATTCAATGTAATACCCCTTTTCCAAGCAATTTTCGTATTTCCAAACAATTTACTATTTCTACACACAATTTTATAAGAAGACAATTTAAATGGCAAAGAAATAAAATCATATTTTTCTTTAACCTTTACATCCTTACAAATATTACTATTAAATAAAATACTTTTAACAAATTTATCAGAGTATCCAACACTTAAATAATCTTTATAAAATTGATATTTCTGAAACAAAGCTACCCCACTAGAATTATTTAATTTAATATTCCTATGACAATAATTCCTTAAAGCAGCTACTTTATGAGATACAGACTGATAGCTATCAGGTTTAATTATAGATCTTAATTCTTTACTTTTAACTAAATGACTGCACAATAAACAATTAGTTTCTCTATTTCTAATCACCAAAAGATCTAAAAATTTTAACTTACCAAAATCTAACCCCCCTCCTTCTAACACAAATTTTATAGAAGGATCAAAACAATTAAACTCATTTACAAATTCCTTCAATTTACCATTCTCAACAACAAATAAACAATCATCAACATATCTGACAAATAATTTTACATATAAACAATTCTTTTTAATAATAATTTCCTCTTCCATAAAACTAATATAAACTGAACATACTAAAGGAGAAATAATATAACCTATTATCCACCCTTCCTTAATCTTATAAAAATTACCTTTATAAGTAAAATACATAGAATCTTCCAATAACAAAAGCAAATCTTTAATTACCTTAATTTTATTTTTTGATAAAGAACTTTTCTTAATCAATACAGACAAAAGAACATCAATATTGCTTAACCTATTAACAGACTGATACATATTTTCAATATCTAAACTTCCAAATACCCAACTACTTTCCATTTTAAAATTATTAATCTTATCAAAAGCCTCAAAAGAAGAAGAAACTGTGTAATCCTTCTATAAAATTTGTGTTAGAAGGAGGGGGGTTAGATTTTGGTAAGTTAAAATTTTTAGATCTTTTGGTGATTAGAAATAGAGAAACTAATTGTTTATTGTGCAGTCATTTAGTTAAAAGTAAAGAATTAAGATCTATAATTAAACCTGATAGCTATCAGTCTGTATCTCATAAAGTAGCTGCTTTAAGGAATTATTGTCATAGGAATATTAAATTAAATAATTCTAGTGGGGTAGCTTTGTTTCAGAAATATCAATTTTATAAAGACTATTTAAGTGTTGGATACTCTGATAAATTTGTTAAAAGTATTTTATTTAATAGTAATATTTGTAAGGATGTAAAGGTTAAAGAAAAATATGATTTTATTTCTTTGCCATTTAAATTGTCTTCTTATAAAATTGTGTGTAGAAATAGTAAATTGTTCGGAAATACGAAAATTGCTTGGAAAAGGGGTGTTACATTGAATAATTTATTGAATAATACAAAGGAAGTTTTTGATAGAAAGACTATTCCTGGTGTGGTATATTTTATTCCTTGTTTATTTTGTAAGAAGGTTTACATAGGTCAGAGTAGTTTGAGTTTAAATGAAAGAGTAAAGGTTCATAAAAGTAGAGTTAAAAATAGATATCTTAGTTCTGCTTTGTATGTCCATGAAAAAGATACAGGCCACACTATTGATTTTGATGAAGCTAAGGTTGTCTTCTTTGAGAGAAATGAAATCAAAAGAAGAATTAAAGAGTCTTTATTATTGAAAATTTATGATTCTGAAGCAATTAACTTATTTAAGAGTTCTTTTAATATTAAGGGTGGATGGGAAGTGAATGGATTTGTGGGTAGTTTTTAATAGTATATATAATGTGTTTTTTTTTTTTTTTTTATTATTTCTTTACACTTGAGAAGTCTGCTTGTAGCAGTGAAACCTTAGGTTGTGTTTTAATATTATTTTTATTCTGGTCTGGTTTAATTTTAGATTTGGGGTAGTTTTGATATATATATATATATATATATAAATATATATCACTATATATATATATATATATATATATATATATATATATATATATATATATATATATCTTGCATTTACAAATATGTAAATTAAGAGCATGCTAATAAACTCTAAACAAGCTTTTTTTTAAAAAAAATTGGCTCTCTTCAGTGAGGAGCTAGGACACCAGATTAAATAAGCAACTCAAGCTAAGCATTTATGTAGTAGTTAACAGTCAAGAATAAGATCTGAAACTTTTAGACATCTACATGTCTTTAAAGTCAGCTCTCCAACTGAAAAAATTATATGGGCCTGAACTTAATTTAGCTACTTCATATATTAATAGGTGTACCCATTTCATTTAGCCAAAACTCCAACAGCAAAATAATAATAGTAATAAAATAAAGTCAGATGTCACATGACATATGTGTATAGCTTGTATTTACAAATATGTAAAATTAAGAGGCTTTTGAATCATATGCAAAAGTATACTTTTGAAAGACATTGTTCAGTTCTGTAAATATATAGTTTACAACTTTATTTGTTTCTTTAATAATGGTTAAACATGTTAATAAATAATTTTGTTCATAATGTCATTTTCAAAGTATTGACAATTATTTCAAATCAATTGGAATTAACCAACTAAATCAAAATCAATTAATTTTTATTTAGTTGTTTAATTTCAATTAAGTTGAAATATATATATATATTCTAACCTAATAAAAGACGACTTCACTTCTATGAAATCCATTCGAAGCCTAATTCTATTAAAGAGAATTCGGAAAACCTAAACGCTTCCGTATAGCACGGTATAGGACGGGTAACACACCCTATATTACCTAATATAGCTCGACGTTTGGTTAGTTATAATAATTCAGCTACAGCGATATGCAGTTCAGACAGAGATAGAATTAAAAAAAATTATCATTAATAAAATAAATTTAAAAGGAAAATTTAGAATAACTAACATTCTTTCTCTATCCAAAATACATTCTCTGAGCTGTAAGTACTTGCACTGTTCGACAATGATGATGATGATTTCATGTCATTGTTAATATTACTGACTAAAATAAAACATTCATTAATTTGCCAATATGATCTCAATATTTTTGTTATTATACAATCAGAAGTTTCAATCTCTTAAGCCATGCCACGCTTGTAATATTGATCATAATGAATCAATTCTTAATTTAAGAGCACTTATAATAATGACACTAATCTCAGGGTTCTCTGTTATATTTAATAAAATGCTCGGCAGTATTGTGTTGTCGCATATGACTGACATTCTGGTCGGCTATAGGAAACATTTACCTTATTTAAATTTCAGGTGTCTTCATCCACATATCAACTATTATAATATTTAACGAGATGATAACCATATTCAATAACAACGCATAATTTTGAATAATACAGCCCTTTTTCCAGAATCTCAGTCGGAATGATGAAAAGACAAGGGTGCTTTTGTGTCCTTCCATTATCCATGACAACACAATAATTTAACTAAGATTTATTACTTAGACAATTCACTTAAATGTGTACGGAACAATGTGCAACCAAAACCTACTAGTTTGTGAATAAAGTGATTTTACACACACATAAAATAAAATGTCTTGGTCTGAAGTTTCCAATTCCATAAATAATTTTTATTAAATTAAAATATACTGAAATATTCTGATCTGCTTACAATTGTCTATCTGGTGTATTGAATTTAAGATTTCACAAATGATTTTGGACTCAAGAACGTATTGCAAGTATTATGCAAATACACTTTTATTTAGCACACAAGAAAAATGACTCAAAACAACTTGTAACAAGACTATAATTTATTATTAAATTTTAACAAGATTATAATTTATTATTACAGTTTAACAAAACTATCCTTTATGATTAACATAATAAACAAACATATACAATTTATTCGATCCCATATGGATAAAACAAAATATAACTAACATTAATTCGTCTATACTTTTAGACCTGGATTTGAACTACTTCTTCATCTTCTTTTTACATTTATGCAAATTGAATATAACAAAATAAATATTATTATCGATACATCAACTCATCCATTTAGTGTATCTTATATGAACGGCTACTTAAATTTATTAACTAACGATCTGTTTTAAAACAAAAATAATCTGATTCTAGGCAATGCGTACAAACGATTTTTATTATCATATCTTTAATTAAATGATAGTTTTTATTTAGATAACTTATTATAATTTATGGGTTACTGATCAGAAGTTACACTTATTATTTTAATGTTTACCTTAATAACAACTGACGTTGTTATACACACTGTATTCCTCAGTATAAGTTATATTGTGAGTGCTACTTAATCATTAACCCGAATTAAACCTAGTATTTGAACCCTCCATTGGCAAATAAAAATTTCTAAATCACGCAATTTTAAACTTACTCTCTCCATTGACTTACGTGTGGATTACCAGCACTATTCCACCGCACAATCCAGACATTGATCATATATACTAGCACGCTATTTATACTAAATGGATCGTGAGGAATTAACCTTCAATATACCCGTTATCTTGCCATAACTTTCTAAACAAAACACAATATTCATCACCTTCCGTGGTGGAATTATCTCTATTTTCTCATGAGGAATATGGAATAACACCGAAGGTCTGTAGAGTTAACTACTACATTAAAATAGTTTGGTGGGTCCTTGCCTCTTACTTGGGCATAATAGGAACACACACCAAATATAATCCTCTCCTGGGATTTTAACGAATGAAATACACTAAATACGATATAAATTACTGATCGTCCTAACTCTGAGAAGCGATCACTTGGGTTATAAACATACCCGAATACTAGATTTATCTATTCCCCTCATGGAAAATAAAGCTTTTGGGGAGATCATTTTCCATCCCACAAAATAAAGACATTACAATTATTACTTATGCGAATCTTAAGCATATACCGATGCTATATCTGGGCAAGACAAGCAAATACACTAATTACACTAAATTTATGTTCCGGGGGTATACTTAGATCAACGTCTGAAATCAATGGATATCACAGCATTAACAATAATAATTTTCACCTTTGCCAAAGAAACATTCAACAAGTAATTGGTAGTATAGTATCTTGAACTAAATCAAGTGAATGCGTTAATAAAGAATAATTGGGAATAAGTTCCGCAATTAACATAGTATAAATTTGTTTCAAACTTTAAATAAGTAATATCTTGTATAGCACTTATCTTTAATTACTTCTGATAATTTTAACTAGATATTTTACCTATTAAGTATCTAAATTTTTCTTCTTTTACGCATCTAACATATAAATTTATACCCATAATTGCATATCATAAGTAAACACATTTTATAAAAAAAAAAAAAAATTTTTTTTTTTTTTTTATGTCGAATATAAATTTAACCTAGAATAATTACATGAAAACATACCTTTATGATTACAAGGTCATTTAAATATTACTTGACTATACAGCCTTTCACCTGTTGATATAAAAAAAAAATACACATAATTTTACAAATTAGTAAAAAAAAAATCATTACTTAACAAGTGCTTATTATCTCACTGAAAAATGTTTTTCCGTTGGGCAATTTATCTAGATGAAGAACTTGATCCATTCGTAGTTCATGAAGCAAATTTAAAATAAGAAACACATTTTATTATTTCATTTATATAAAAGTTGCCTCCATTCTGGTGCAATTAATAAATTAGGCAAAGAAAAACATAGTAGCGTTGGATGTTAACTCTTCCTTGAATTAACTGATATAATTTTGGGATCCAAGAAAACAATACATATTTTAACATGACGAATATTTGACGATAGATGATCACATATACAATTCTTTTCTTTTTACTATTAGCGATACATATCATTTTTAGCTAGCTGGCTTAGGAATAAAACTAATGCGCGAATTTTTCCAAAATACTATTATTATAACGACTGCAGCTGACTTATGTGGATATAAAGTTTTAATGACTCCAGTTGATGTATAATATAACACATTATTTTATAGTTATAATTAAGTCACTAATGTTTGTAGTTTTTATTCCTACTCTAGGAATTATAATTTTTCTTTAATAATGAATTCTCCGTAAAATGCACACATACAAATTTTCCGATATTTGCCTTGAGAAAATTTATATATATTTTTTTAAAAATATACAGGTGCATAAGTAAATATCCTTTATCATTAATATTATTTCTAGATAATTTTCAGTGAATAAAACATATTTTAACGTGGGGAACTTACATTATTTTCAAAAGCAGACAATTTCTTTTAGAAAGAGCGCGAAATTTTCTAGTTAACTTTCCTTGGCTTTTATAATATGTCTTTTTAATTATAATTTTTCTTTTATACCACGAAAAGATTATTAAATAAGGTAAAGTTAACAAATAATTGATTATTTCCTGGGAATTACTTATATTACTTATTTTAAACATAATGACACTTTCCGTGATTGCTGTAGTTAATACGGTCATTTTGAACTTTAGCATAAGATAGTATATTTTTGCATATAAAAAGCTTTAAATAGGTAGATGGCCACAGAAAACAGAATATCTTATCAAATAGGATTAGCCACGCATGATATTATTAAAAAATTACTTGACTTATATTTATTTCTGCAATAAAAAATAATAAAAAAATTGTTACCAAATTTCAGTACTGCTTCCTCCTTGTAAAACTAATGTCAGACTAAACTTTCTTCAAAATTTGGTGGTCTTCTTTTAGCGACCTCTTACAGAAAAATAATCATTTAATTATAACATAAACAAAAGAAAGGAAAAAAAAAACTTATTACAGTCATATATTTTTCCGTATGATTTAAATAAATTACAAAGTAATTTGACAAATAATGAAAAATAATAAATATATTTAATTAACAATGCTTATTAGTGATGTATAATTCTGTATACATTATTATCTAAAATAATTTCAAAACTACCATAAGTTATTGTGCTTTATGATAAGATACTCATCTACTCTCCCCCTCTACCCATCCAAAATCAATTACTGTTTATGATATGTGCTTTTATACTATATTAAATTGCTCTTATTGTTAATATTTTAATTAAATTATTCATGCTCTTCTTCAAAATGACATTGGATTACCAAATTTTTTAGTTATTTGCTTAAAATACGTTAAAGTGAGTAAATAGCATATTTTATTAATCACTTAATATTATTATTATTTTACCTTTTTATTCCTAGAAAAGGATAGCACTGTTTTCCTGTGGAAATAATGCTAAATAAACCAAGTGTCAATAACACTAGGTTACAATATATATATATATATATATATATATATATATATATATATATATATATAATAAAAAAAAAAAAAAAAAAAAAAAATATATATACATATATATATTTTTTATAAAACAAAAATATATAAATCTTTATATATATATTGTGCCCTTATCTATAGGTCATAATAAGGTAGAATGGTCAATTGCTAAAAAAAATTTTAAATTTTAAAATACATTTGTGTAATATATTGATAATTGTATGATCGATTAGATTTTATAGTACAATTTAAGGCTGAAAAATACCTGGTATATAAAAGTGTAATGGATTATTTTAAAAAAACAGTTAAATAAAGCTTAATTATATCCTTGCTTATGGTTGTAAAAGCTGGCCATATAAAATAATACAGCTATAAATAGTTAAAAGTATATTAACAATTCAATTGTAATGTTTTAAAACTAATAAATTAAATAAACGCTATATGTAATATTATAATTATAATTAATATTCAAATTTAATCTAATATATTTTAAAATAAACTTTGGGATGGTGAGAATTATATTTGGTTCTACATTTTTAAATTATTTTCCAAATTTTTATAAAATATATCAGTTTTTGGTAATTTAGACCGAGACGTAAATTAAAAAAAAAATCATCTGATAAAGTTAGTAATCATGTGACTGTATATTATATACCTTCACACACTCGCTTGTTAGAATATAATAATAAAGATTGTGAATTATAGAACTAGATGTAATTGCTATCTATTGTTAAAGCAAAATTTGAAATATTGAATGTTATTTTAATAATTGTTTTAAAATTTAAATGATTTTGATAAAACTATAATTAAGTTTAAAAATACTATTCTAAGTAATATTTTAAAACATGACGTCATAAATTCTTTATTTTAAAAAGTTTAATCTATTATAAAACTAAAAAATGTGTAAATTTGTTCGCGCTAAAAAAAGTCATTAACCAATCAACGGAGGTATTTTAGCAGATGAAAAATAGGAATTAGACGGAGCGGGAGAAGGAATGTGTAAGTAAAGGAAGGAGGAACATATTTTTTTAGCTGTATAAGATCGTAAGCTAGAAAAGTGTTATAATTTAAAAAATTTTGTATTTATTTTAAAAGTTTTGTTTTAAAATATAATATTTTGAACTGCCTTTAAATGGAAGGCTAATTTAAAAGATTTCTTACCAGGATTTTTATTCAAGTTTAGCCGAAACCTTGCAGTAAAATGGAAATACTACAGAAAAAAGTACCTAAAAGTATTGATAAAGTAAAAATAATTGTAAAGTGCCTTGAATACAGTTTATTTGTGATCAACCAGGAAATCATTAGAACTCAGATAAATATAATTTGGACATTATACTGAAAACTTAAAAGAAAAGTTATTTGCCGTCAAGAAAAATTATGACGCACAATTTTAAAAGGCTACTCCAAAGTTTTTTTTTATTCTTCTCTATGGAAAAAATTAAGATGCGTATATCATAAAGAAAAAATTATGTAAAAGTTATAATGGAGAATAAATGTTTGTCTTTTTAAAGGAAACATTACAAAGTATATAGTACCAGAATTTTAAAAGAAGGAAAAAAGTTACAGAATAATAATATGAAAGAGCTATCGTGTTTTTATGAAAAAGGAATAGAAATCTTTCTCTAAGAAGAATTAAAAATATTATAAAGTGTTCATTAGAGAAATGCTTAATAAAGATAAAGATTTGGAAATATAAATCTAATTTACTTAATGAAATGAATCCATTGAAACAGAAAAGTTTTATTGAATATTTAAATCAAAGTACTAAGAAGATGCATCGCAAAAGTCGCGCAGGAGAAAATATTAGCAAGAAATATTAGAAGAGAATATTTAGAAGTTTTCTTTATGGGATTAACTAATATCATAATTAATAATTGTATTAAATATTATAAAAACCAAGGATTATCATTCATGAATATTTATTGAACGAAGTAATATTTGTTTTACCTTAAAATTGAACAAGCAGGGAGAGGAACATTAAGTGAATGGAAAAGAAATGATAAACAATTTTTTTTTGGCTTTAGTATGAATGGTTTTCAGGAAAATTTGATGAAGGAGTACAGTAAATATAGTTTGAATATTTTTTACTAATTTATTTTAAAATATAAAATGTTATGTGAGATTAGGGAAAACATAAAACATAAATTTAGTAATAGTAAAATTTAAATATAATAGCTTGATAAAATTATAGAAATAGTGTTTAAAATAAAGTGTATGGATGTGAATCTTATATCTACAAGGATCAAATGGATGGTGAAGCCTACGGAACGCGATCGAGGAGATAAAGTCGTTTGGTAATTTTAGTAGTTATTTATAATGCATAATGTATTTTTTTTTAGATCATCTATTGACCTAAGAATGAAGAGTGAAAGTCTTAATTATATGTACACATTTTATGCAACATTTTAACATATAATGAGATAGAAGTAATTCGGAATATGCATGCAACAATTTATTTAAAGTATATTAATAATATAATTTAACAGAACAATTGTGTGATTCTTTTGAACTTTCATGTGATAAAGTATTCAGATATTTAAATAGTTTGTATATGATTAAATATACGGAGGAAAGTAGTAAAAAGATTTTCTTATAGAACAGTGGAATAGTTTTAAAATATCAATGAATTTTATTATTGTTAGTAATGCAGATATGTATTTGTCGATGTACAGTATAGAAAAAATCTTGAGAAATAAGATCGGATAGTGACTTGGAAGTACTAGTGGAGAGGAAACCAAGATGATGTGTTTTTTTTTAAGAAATAGGAAAATATAAGGGATTTGGATCATATTTAGTTTTGTGTGATTTAGTATAGTTAACTAAGTCCTATGACTGAACACATATGGCTTGGACAGTGTTTTGCATATCTTTAAACTTTTTGATGTTAGAATAAAGCTGAAGAAATAGCTTTAGCATCGTTCCTATGATAGAGGTTGGTAGACAGGTAAAGGTCACTCCTTTATAGTGTCTTTTAATTCACTGTGCCATGATTGTCAAGGTATATGATGAGTAATATTCTAGTTGTATTTTGATCCTATGCATCTATCCTCGCTATCCTTATTTCGTGAATCTGCATCGGTCAGAAAGATATTTTCAAAGAAATAATGAATAAAATAGAACTGAAGATATGTTATCGTTTATGTAAGAATAGTTTATTTGCTTGAATGTATAGAATTGTGTAACTTTAAAATTGAAAGTCCAAAATATCATAAAGAGAGAAAGAATCATATAATGCATTGTAAAATAAATTCAGAAATGAATATAAGATTTTGAAAAGAAATCTAAACCAAGTATTTTAAAAGTGATAATAAAATTTGAATTTTTTTTTTTTTTTTAAATATTAATGTTGGAGGGAATGAGCATTGCATATTTATCAAGAGAAAATTCAATAAGGTATAATAAACATATACTTGTGCATGGTATATCAATGGTTATAATTATATCATCCAAAGTAAGGCTTGAATGAGAATATTAGGATTAATAAACATCGGATAATGAATAATAAAAACCTAATACCGAATGTAGAATAGTGTTTTGACTTTGTAAGATTCCATACAACCAATATGAAACTAAATTTTATTATTTTGTAGAATTTTATTACGAATGTAAATTTTGTAAAAAATGTAATTTTAATAATATTAGGGATGAAAAGTGTTTGTGATAATCATATAAGAAATGCATTTTGTAATAAGCTAACCATAATAATAAATCAAGTAATAATGCTGTATTTTCTTAAGTGTTAAAAAAAAAAAAAGATTTAACTAGGAAAAGTAAATAATATTTTGATTTCATTTTAAAAACTAATAAACTAAGTTGAGATATGAAAGCAAGGGATATCCAATGTATATAGTGTAAAAATATTGTTAATTTATTTATGTTGTTAATAAACTTTGTTTTAAATTTGTTTTAAAGTTTTTGTGTCCGAGTTGTTATTTCTCCACATGGATGCATGAAATCACGATACATTTATAATTGAAACAGACATATAAATTTTGCACAAAAGGTAAACATAAAAGTGTTATAAGAATTTTGAGAATTTATTGGTATGTTAAAAATTAAAAGATCATAATTTTATATTATTTATTGGTCATAAGTCGGTTGCCACAATATTACATTAAATTATATGCTAATGTTGCCACACGTATTCTGTTGTCAGATTATTAAAATACTACCACATACGTATTTATTTATTTCATTTTAGGAAGAAATAAGATTATATTATATTATTATTGTTATTATTATTTTTATTATTATTAGTTGCTGTGTAGTAGATTATGACATAAAATTCCCTTTTCATATTTTACTACCGTAATTTTAAATCAGTTAGAATACAATTTATGAACCTGAGATTTTTATTTTATTTTACTTCATTTTATTTAATTGAGCTAGATTCTTGTTATAAAGAAGATTAAGATATGATTATTATTTTAATCGTAGTGAATAGAGCTCAGAAAGTCGTAAGAATACTATGAGTTAGTTATTTGGTATAGTAAAAAAAAGGGATAGTGTTCTTATGCCATTGAGGTAGTATCGTGTGGATAATGGCTCAATGTAGTCTATCTCGTTCCCTGCATTGTCACTCCATGTCTCATGAAAATAGTAAATATTTGTTAATTCATTTAAAAATTGAACCGTATTTGTATTTAAAAATTAGAGCTAGTAATCATTTTAATTAATGCTGAATATTTCATTTATTTATTTGTTAACTGAGCTAGAACCCGTAATATTCGTAATAAACAGTATATTTTGGGGTGAGAATGTGCGGGGGGAGGTTAGAATATATATATATATATTCTGTTAAATGTTATTTTATTCAGTCATTACTTTTTATCTTTATCTCTTGAAGAATAAGCCTCCTGACACAACTCAATATATATATATATCTGATCACATATGCAATTGTTAAAAACAACTCACATTATATATTCACTATGCTTATATTTTCATGTCTTAATTAAATCATTTCCTATTATATTTATTTAGCTCTGTGATTTATTATTTATAGAACATTTATTCAAATTATCAAAAACATATTAGTTCATATAGGATCTGTTAAATTATTTGAGCACAAATAAATAAAAATAAAATACATTTTGTTATAAATGAATCCTTTTTTATATGTATTTTTTGGAAATAGATTTTTAGTTTATTTATAATAGTTATAATGTTGACAATAGATTCTTTTTTCAAGTGTCTATTTTCAAATTATTGTTAATTCTTGATTGGCTGTTTGTCAAGATGACTTTCAAAAATGTGGCTGTAACTGTATGCAGACCCTATTTAAATTCTACAACATTATTAATTATTTATCTAAAAGACTTAAAAAAAAATTCTTCACTCACTCTTAATGTTAAAAGAAAATATGTAAAATATTAAGTAAATATATAATTGAAGGAGTTATTTCTCAAGTGTTAATAAGAAATTCAAGCATTGGAAATGATAGAACTGAAATCACAATCCATGGACCTTCAGATACTGAGTTCATCAACTCAATAATATTGATCAATATAATATCAATATTATTTACGTTTTTTATTACTTTTTACAATGCTTTTTACAACCCACTATTGATGGTTTTGATCGACACAGCAATCTTTTTCAGAACCTCTACTTATATTTCGAAATATAAGTAGAAGTTTGGAAGAAGATTGCTGAAGCAATCGAAATCATCAATACTGGGTTGTAAAAGTTCTGAAAAAGATTGATGGGGAAATCAAAACCATCAATAGTGGGTTTTAAAAAGCATTGTAAAAAGTAATAAAGGACAAAATTAGTATTAATAGTATATGGATTTTGCAATGCAATAAGAACGATAAAGTTAACTTCTTATTGATCAAATTTATTACCTTAATATTCAGCAGGGTTTTACAATGCATAACTAATAAAATCAATAAATATGTCTGAATTTTTAAAATATTAATACGAATGACAAGTTTTATAAATAATAATATTTAATAGAAATATTTGAATGCATCAATTATCATTTAATTAGCATAGTTACAGTAAAATGTTTTAGAAAATATATAAAAAAAGATGATTTTATTTTAGTGTTGTTAATAATATAGGATTTCATTTAAGTTTGTGAAGCAGCTTAAACATTGACATGCTATAATAAATAACTTGCTGATAATCAATAAAATATTATTATTGATTAAGAGTCATATGTTTCATTTTCTGGCATTTTCTTTCTGCAGTCAAAAATAATCATTGTTTTAATGAAATATTTAAAGCTTCAAAAAAAATTTCAGATCTTTTTTTTTATTTTTATAAAATCAACATATAATGCTAACTTACATATTATAATAATTTATAGTTAAAATTATTTCAGACATAAATATATAGTGGTTAGCACATTTGTCTGCTTGTCAGTGATATATATATATATATATATATACTGATATATATATATATGATATATATATATATATATATCATCAACCATTATCAATCCACTGCAGGATGAAGGTCTCTCCAAGTTTAATCCATCTTCTCCAATCTTTAGCTTCTCTTCTCCACATCACTCCTGCATACTTTCTTATTTCATCCATCCATCTCACATGTGGTCTCTTTCTGGGTCTTTTACAATCTCTTGGAATCCAGTTTAAAATTTCAATTGTCCATCTATTATCATCTCTTCTAGCAATATGTCCAGCCCAACTCCACTTCAATCTTTTAATTTTTTCACTGAGGTCAGTAACACCTGTTTGTTCTCCCACCCATACATTGCGTTTTCGATCTCTTCTTGTTACTCCCAACATACATCTCTCCATACTTCTTTGAGTGGTCTGAAGACTCTGTATTGCTCTTCTATTAAGTGTCCAAGTCTCAGATCCATAAGTAAGAACTAGTAAAACACAATTGTTAAAAACCTTCCTTTTCAAACACATAGGCATATTTCCTTTTAGTATCAAGTTATTTCTACCAAAAGCACTCCAACCAAGTTTAATTCTATGATTAATTTCTTCCATTATGTTTCCATCTGTATTAATAATCTGACCAAGGTAATTGTAACTGTTAACTTCTTCTAATTCATCATAATCAATCTATATTTTCAAATTTTGTACAAATCAATTAAACATTACTTTAGTCTCTAACATTTATCTTTAGTCCTACTTTTCTACTTTCATCTGATAATTCCTGCAACATATCCTGCAGCTCTGAAGCATTATTAGCAAAAACAACTACATCATCTGAAAAATCGAAATGATTTAAATAATCTCCATTTATTTTCACTCCTTTAGTTTCCCATTTTAATCCACAAAATACTTCTTGCAGGACTGTTGTAAAAAGTTTCGGAGATATGGAGTCACCTTGTCTTACACCTTTCTCAATGTTGACTTTCCCACTATCATTATGTAATCTAATTGTTGCTGTTGCATTTTTATAAATATTCTTCAAAATATGACAATATCCTGGATCTATACCTTGATGATCCAATGCTTTAATCACTGAAGAAATGTTTATAGAATCAAATGCCTTTTCATAATCTACAAATCCAAAACATAATGACAACTCATATTCATTCGTCCTTTCTATAACTTCTCTCAACACCTGGATATGATCTACTGTACTAAAACCACTTTTAAATCCAGCTTGTTCTCTTGGTTGGTGGAAATCCAATGTTCTCTGTAGACGAGTTGTAATTATCTTGGTAAAAAATTTATATAAAACTGATAAAAGGCTGATAGGTCTGTAATTTCTAATATCTGCTTTATCACCTTTTTAAAAAAATAATATTATTACTGCATTCTTCTAATCATCTGGTACATCTTTATCATTTAGACATTTGGTATATAACTTTGCTAAATTTTTTTCTATTTCCTCACCTACTTCTTTTAATATATCAATTATAATTCCATCATTACCTGGAGCCTTTCCTTTCTTCATACATTTAATTGCATGTCTCACTTCTTCATTTAAAATTGTGGGCAATTCAGAAGATGTAATAGATATAAGAGGTACTTGTTCTTTATTACTATATAATTCTTGATAAAAATATTCTACCAATTTCATGATGTCATCTCTCTTTTTAGTAACAATTCCATCTTTTTTTTCTTATTGCAGATATAAATTTCCTACCAATACCAAAATGTTGTTTTACATTCTTAAGACTTTTATTTTCTTCTACAGTTTTCCTTGCTAGTTCACAGTTATACTTTCTTATATCATTTTCAACTCTTTTCTGCACCATTTTACAAAATTCGAGATATTCAATTCTTTTTAATGCATCATTTTTGTATATCTTCATATTCCTTCTTTTCTTCATAAATTCTCTAGTCTCAGTAGAAATTTTATTGGTCACTTGCTGCTTTTTTCTACCAGCTATCTTTGTTGCAGTTTTTAAAAGTGTATCAGTTATTTTCTTATTAATTTTATTCAAATCTGAATCATGTTCAAAATCTACTAATACTTGAAACCAATTTGTAAGTTCTAATTTAAATTCATTAGAATTTTTCTGAAGATTAGGAATATCAACTGTAAATATTCTTTTTCTTAATAATTTTTGTCCCTCTAGTTTCACATTAACACATATCTTACACCTTACTAATCGATGATCACTTCCTGTGTTAAATTTATTAAGAACATTACAATCTTGAAATATGTATTTCATGTTAGTCAAAATATAATCCAATTTTGCTGTACCTTCATTTGGATGCTTCCATGTCCATTTTCATTTAACATTTTTTTCAAAAAAAGAATTCATAATATAAAGTTTTTTTTCTTCTGCAAATTCCACAAGTCTATGTCCTCTCTCATTTCTATTACCATAACCAAAATTACCTACAGCACTTTCAGCTTTCATTTGTTTACCAATTCTAGCATTAAAGTCTCCCATAACAATTTTAAAATGTTGTTTACTCTGATCAAAAGACTTTTGTACATCCATATAAAAATCTTCTACTACTTCATCACTATGAGAACTTGTTGGGGCATAAACCTGAATTATCTGCATTTGGTATCTGCTATTAAGTTGTATAACTAATCTTGCCACTCTGTCCGATACACCATCAATCTCCACAATATTGTTCTTCCACTTTTTATTTATAATGAATCCTACTCCGCTTGTATTTTCAATATTTGTGCCTTTATAATAGAGTATATGTCCACTTTTTAAATCAATTGTTTCTTCACCTTTTCTTCTAACTTCACAAAATCCAATAATGTCTGATTTAATATAAGAGAGTTCTTCTTCTAATTCTTGCAATCTTCCTTCACTTGAAAGTGATCTGCAGTTGTAAGTACCTAAATAAAAAGTTGTCATCAACTGACAGCCTGGGTCTGCAATCAGGGGATTCTTAGCACCTTCTGCCTTTTGCCACCATCGGCTGCCTTGGTTGCTGACTTTACAGCCTCCTGGGAATAAGGGCCATGCTTTATTTTTGTCTGTCATAATTGTATATATGTATTGGAAAAATATTTATCATTTACACAAACATTCATTCTGCCTTATCAGGCACTGAGAAGAAAGACCATGGTGTTTCTTGATCCTAAACTCAGAGGTAAAAAGCCAATAAACTCACCACGCTGTCTAATGCATGTTGGTGAGCAGCCCATCCATGTTCGTATACTATATGAATAATCACATAGTAATAACAGCTGCAACGACAAGAACGTATGGAGTGGACATTAGGAATTTGCCCTGCTTGGTTCCTTTAAGGCCTCCAAGAGGAATCAAAGGGTCTCCTTTCAGTTAATAGCAAACTTTTTTCTGCAGCCATATATATATGCTATTTAAATAAAAGTTTTTCATATTATTAACAATTTTTGTTTTTTCTCATTTTTTTTTCTGAATCAGTAAAGTTAGCTAGCTGTCTGGAATTTTACTACATAACTATTCTTTGTAACCGAATCTAATCCCCTAATTATGTAGCTCTAAACAATTTGTAATTCACCTTGGATTACCCAATATTATGAAAGTCTTTGACAATTAGAAATAAATTTTATTCACATCTGTTCAGGATTAAAGTCTCTTTTGTTCACTTGTTTGCTTACTATTTTTAAAACACATTTAAAAGTTAATTTGTGATTTAAAGATTAAACTTATAATCTTAGAAATGTCCTTTTAAAGCAAACTTTAGATATTATTCTTTAACTAATTTCTAAGTTATAAATTAATAATAGTTCAACACAATTGAAATAAAACAACTATATTTCAATTGTATTGAACATATTATTAATTATTAAAAACAACATTATGGACAAATTTATGTTTTACCATTATTAAGGATTATTAAAAGTTATAAATTATAATAATATAAAATTAGCAGTAACAGTTTTAAAAGTACATTAAATAATTAGACGCATATATATAATTGTTAATAAATATAACACTTTTGAATTAAATGTAAGACATAAAAAATGATTTTCTTTTTCACATGATATTGGGAACAGCTTTCATTTGTCTTATATATATATATAACTTATTTTATATATATATATATATATATAACTTATTTTACAAATGATAATAAAGATAAACCTTTAATTTTAATATAACTTAACAGATCTATAATTGTAATGTAAATATAACAATTGTATTAATAATCAGATAATCTAAAAGAAAATATTATGTAATATTTTGATCATAATCACAATATTGAGAGTAAAACAATAATAGCATCATTGAAGCATGATTTAACTTTGATATCCTTGATAATCATCACCAAGTTTAATGAATGATTATATCCTATAAATTATTAAAATATTATACTTTTAAAATCAAATATTTTATTTTGAAGCTATCACTTTAAAACAACCTTCATGCATGATACCAATAATATTTATAATTAATTATCAGTATGATATTATGCATTTTAAAATGTAAATGTTAATAAAATTTTATTAATAAAAACCTGAATAATAATAAAGAAAAAAAAATCTATTATGGCAATAGCAATAATATGGATAGTATCTGACAATAGCAATAAGGTGACCAACAATTGACAAAATTTAAACACAAATTTATTTACAGCTAATATTTAAGCATATATATATATATATATATATATATATATATATATATGCTTATTCATTAGCTATATATATATATATATATATATATATTATAATGAATGTAAACTTAAGAAAAGAAGATCTACTTAGATCTGACAAAATTAAAATCATAATACACTTACTATTTCTTTCTATTCTTTTCTATCTTATTACAGTTTATTAACTTTTATCTGTCATGTATATGTTTATTATATTTTATATCAAAATAAATATATAAATGAAACACTCATGAGGTTACAATTTAACTAATGATAAGCTGACAACATTTACCATAAGGCGCTATTCAGATGATGAATGTTTTTAATACACCAATGGATATATCTATCATGCTTAAAAGATTAAGCAACTTCCTAACCTCAGTAACTTTGGAGGTTAGACTAGTAATGTTTTTTTATTCTATTTAAAATTAATATAGTAGAATTGCAAATCTATAATTTATTATTCAATATCCTACAATGAAACTTTTATATAACTTGGTTGAGAATCTTAATCTGTTAGAAACTTATCTAAGAACAGTAAACAGTAAGTTTAGCAGGTACATTTTATATCACCTTGAGTCAATAATAAACTAGCAAAATAATTTAGTATTATAAATTAAGACATAACATTATCACTATCATATTCAACATATTCATCTGATTAGTGCTGACACAATTTTAATCTATCTCATACTTTACTGAGGATGGTTTTATCATAACAACCTGTTAAACCATCAAGGACTGATGACATGAAGTTTGATGCCATATACAATATATTCAAAATGTAATAGTGATGAGCCAAGACAGATAAGTAAGTAACCTAGACCATGACCATAAGGATATAGAAAGGAAGTGGCAGTTAATCCTTTATTTAAAAATACACAAAATTATTGGCAAAACAAAATAAGTCTTAATGAGCTCAAAATTCATAGGTATCTGCATAATTCACCCACGATAATGATTTAACACTTCCACATAGGATCAAGAGACATAAACCCTATCATAAGATGATCTGGATATAAAATTAACAACAAGCAAAAAAAACATATTGATCAGCCAATACAGCAACAATCAAATCCCTAAAATGAACACTGTCTATACTACAAGTATAGACACCAAACACATGAAACTAATCATAGATTAATAAGTAGAAATTAAAATAGCGATTATTGACTGAAATGCAATTCATAATGAATAATAATTATTAGTCACCAGTTACATAATGCAATAAATCATAAAATATTTAATACAACCAAATTCAATAAACATAAAAATTTTGCCTTTTCGTGATCTTTGACAAATGCAGTTTTACCAATTAAACAACAAAAAATAAAATTACATTATAAAGTTTATAAATAATCTAAACTATTCACTTTCTTGTGATCACATTTAACTTAATTATATACTTTTAAATACCCAATATTTTGGATCCTATATTTTATTAGCAAGTTGACTGCTTAGCACCTATTATTACCAAATACACACAATATTATAATAAAATACATAATAATAATTATCAATAAAGCAAGTTATATATAACATGACATTGCTTTTATAAGTGTGTATTTACAAAAATGTAATACAGAGAACATACCAATAGCTCAAACAAGCTCTTAATTGATAAGTGCGGTAAGAGAAAGTATTTAAATCTCTATTCGAATACATTTTTGTAAATACAAGCTTATAAAAGCAATGACATATTATATATGACTTGCTTTATTGATAATTATAATTTTATATTTATGGTTTTGACTATGCAAAAGATATTACTATAAGGTAGATCTGAATTTGGTTTAGTCCCATATAGCTATTTAAGTTAGATGGCTGGTGTAAAAGACATTTTCATGTTTGAAAACTTCAGAGTTTCTACTTAAATATTACACATGAAATAAGTGCTGGGTTTTGAGTTGATATTTTAAATCTAGTGTCTGGATATTCTAGCTCCCCACTGAGGTGAGTCATAAGTTCAAAACCAATGGGTCTGGGGATAAGAGTATTTCAAATAGAGATTTTAAATATTTTCTCTTACCACCCTTATCAATTATGAGCTTGTTTGAGCTATTGGTACACTCTCTTTAGTACATAATAATAATAAAAAAATATTAACTAAGATCTCTTCACATGTTTTTATAAAAAAAGGAAACTTGAATATCACATTTTTATCTGTAGAATTATTCTTGAGGCTTTTATAATTTGCCTTGCTCTAAAACTAATACCATAAACATTTTAATAATTCTCATTACTTTTTCTTCTTTGTAAATATCAAGATTAAATTATTTCTTTCTTCCTGTGGATACACCAATTGAAACACAGAAAATTGTCAACATCCACTTTCTACTTGGATATTTGACATGCTTTGAAAAATCTCTTCTAAGTAATTATCAATATATTTTTATCATTTATCATAAATATTTAAAGTAATTATCTTGAATAAATTTCAATGAAATCAAACATCTTGGATGCTCCAAATATACAATGATTAGTGAAATATTATTAATTACAGAAGAATTGGTAACATCATTTAAATTAATTACATTTTTTTTTCTTTTAAAAAAAAATAGAAAAAGTGCAAACATTGAAGATTAACGTTGGTTTTAAAATGTTACTTCTGTATACCGTTATATAATTCCAGGTTGCAATTTACCTATCCTGTAAATAGTATTTTGTACTTATACTGTTATAACATTAGTACTCTAAGGAATTACCAATCTTGAATTAGAGTAAACTTAAAGATAATATTGGCAGGTAATATTATTTTCTATTTAAGAGCTGTGACCATTCCATGATAATTAAGTAAAAGTCATATATTTTTTATGGAATTCCAGTAATTTATAACTTTTCATATTAATAATTTGGGTAAAAGTAATTTCAAATAACTCTAACATTACTAGTTTATTCATTCATTATGAATTGAACTTAATCTTACATCAGTCAGAATTACTGATTTAAACATAATTAATAATTTTAATTGTTTCCTTTGCATTCAATATGTTATGTAAAAATCAATTGCAGATATACTTACTTTAAGATAGCATTTCATTTTAATAAATGTGTTCTTATAATTTTATAAGAAGAAGTATTTTAGCAATTAAAATTATATAAATTTTAATATTGTCTCAAATATATTTCTTCTAGTATGAAAAGTTCCAAAATTTATTTTATGTTAACTTCAAAATTACTATGCCAACATTTATTATTTATTTTATAGTTTTTATAATTAACATCATTATAAAGTAATTTAGAAAAAAATAATGCATACATATTTCTTGAACTGCTTCTGGTTGTACTTAAGCTTGTTAGCCATTTTTTCTTGTTGCAACCTTCATATTATTAGTGAATTTCAGCTTTCAAACTATCAGTTTGTGGTACTAATGCTTTTTATGTGGTTGAGGATAGTTGAGTTTTCACTCCATGCTTTATGAAATAACTGCAAGAAATACTTTATACATTTTTATAGAAAATAATAAGTTTTAAATAAATGTATAAATGAAGGATAGGTTTTCTTGATAGTCATAAATGATCTCTCTATTAAATTGAATTAATTCCCTTGTGGACTTAAATTGATTCCATTATTGACTTAAATTAATTCCCTTGTTGACTTAAATTAATTCCTCTTGACTTAAATTAATTCCCCTGTTGATTTTAAATAATTAATATCCCTTCTCCAAATTTTTCCAGGCTAATTTATAAACTTTTTAAGTAAGGGCTGATTGCAAATCACTAAGCCAATCATCTTCTTTAGTTGTCATTAGAGAGATTTTCTAAAAATAGCAAATTTCTACCTTTTGACTTTGTGCACAATTAATTAAAATCTTTATTAATAAACTAGAATGCAGTAAAAAATATTTATATTACTAATTATATTGTTTGGCTTAAAATTATTCTAGTTTTAAGTTTGTTTTTAAATTATTAATTAATAATAAAATATTAAAATAATTTTGTTTCATTTAAAACAATATTAAAGTATTACACTACATCAATATCTTAATGGTAAATGTGAAACTACTTTATCTGACAAGTTGTTAGTGAGCACACCCACCTGGGCAGAGAAACAAAATATTAGTTAAATAATCTGACTATTTATTGAATTTGAAAAATAAAATATTAAGTTTCTCTGTCCTCCTTCAATAAATTACAAACATACACCACTAATTGAAACAACTGATTTGAATAATTATATATTATAGTTTGAGGAAATTTAAAAGTTTAATTCACTCATTGTCAAAACTGGATTTGAGTCAGATCAAGCCTGACAATAAGGTTACTATATATATATATATATAAACAAAAAAAGACTTATAAATCCAATAAATAATATTATATTTCAACCAGAGGACTGGTTTTCATCAGAAATAAAAAAATACACAGTAAAATGGCGATAATAAAAAATTACAGATTTGGTAAAAGATTAAAAATTTTAACAAAACCCCCCTGATTGGTCACAAAATCTAACACAGAATATCTACCCACTCAATGACAAAATTTAAACAAAAAAAGAAAAAAACTACATTCCCTCCTAATCAAGCTTAAATTCTATTTAAATTAAAATAAATATAAAAATAAAAAATCCAAAATTAAAAATTAAAATATACATATGTGCATACATACAAAAATTATACTATGCTCACATACAAAAAATAGCTGTGCTCACATTAATATTCATTAAAAACTAAAATACTTATACATTTTAATCAAAAATTATAGTTAGTGCAAAGTACAATAATTTATAATCACTAATTATTTATCTATAAACCAATTAAACACAGATATTAAACATCCATATAACCAATCTTTACATAAAAAACCTCATATAAGAAAATTTTCACATAAAAAACTCACATATAGAAATCATTTAGGAGACCAGGTAACCCAGAGGTGTAATAGTTCCAGTGTTCAAATTCAATCCATGTGGTTCTAAGGTCTTGAATTTAAAAATAAAAAAAAACTCTCCTTTTGTTTCCTCTCCCTTGTAGAAGAAAAACCTTCCTGAAGAATCATTACTTTTAAATCATCAATTGAATGATTCCGTAAGTTAAAATGTTTTGAAACCGGTCTATCTTTATTCTTATGCAAAATGTCAAATCTATGATTTGTCATTCTGACATGTAAACTATTTGCTGACTCACCTATATACTGGTTTAAACATCTACTACACTCTATCAAATATATCAAATTAACACTTTTACATGTAACATAATTAGGAATATACCATTTGAAATTATGATTCTTAGTACTAAAGACCACTTTTGTCACAACAATATGTTTACATGTAAAACATGTTTTATCCTCACATGGAGAACACCCTTTTACCTGTACAGAACTACTAATAAAATTTGTTTTGACAAGTATATCTCTAAGTGATCTATGTTTTCGATATACAACCTTAGGTGGATCAGAAAAAATAGATTTTAAATAATTTGTGGACTGTAATATGTTAAAATAATTCGCCAATATCCAGTTAATATTAGGTAAATCTCTATTAAAAGTAAGAACCAATGGTGGAACATCTAATTGTTTTTTTACTTTTTTCAAATAAAAGAAGTTTCTTTCTATCAATTAAAGAAGATCTCCTTACTGCATTATCCAACAATGTCTTAGGATACCTCATATTGAGCAATCTATTATATAAAATACTATTATTTTGTTGAAGAAATTTCTTATCATTACAAATCCTCTTCATCCTTAAAAATTGACTATAAGGAATATTAGACTTTAAATGTTTAGGATGGTTACTATAAAAATGTAGATAATGGTTATTATCAATTGGTTTCCTATATACAGTAGTAGTAAGAACTCTATTATTGTAAATAACTTCAACATCAAGAAAATGAGCAATTGATTTTGAAAAATTCATTGTGAAATCATAATTTTTTTAAATAACTTAAAAAATTATGAAGTTCAACTTCACTATGTGGCCATATCATGAAAATGCCATCTATATATCTAAGCCAAGTGTGAGGTTTCAGCTTAGCATTATCAAGTATAGAGGATTCTAGTTTTGACATAAAAATATTCGCATAACTTGGTGCCATTTTTGTACCCATAGCAGTACCTTGTTTCTGTAAATAGTATCTAGAATCAAAAGTAAAAAAAAAATTTCTTAAAACCAAATATATTAATTCAACCATAATAGTAATAAGACCATGATCATACTCTCTATTTTGTAAAGCACATTTAATAGCCTCAACTCCAACATCATGAGGTATATTTGTGTATAATGATACAATATCCAAAGTAACCAAAAAAACAATCAACTGGTAATTCAGATTTAATATTTTCTAACACACAAGAAAATGAGTAGTATCTTTAACATAAGAATTAAATGATGGTGGAATACATTTATTAATATTATAAACATATGCTGAAATATTTTCTGTAGAACTACCAATACTAGCTACAATAGGTCTGCCTGGACAACCAGGTTTATGAATCTTTGGCAAAATATAAAAACTACTAGGATAAATTTTGGTTGGTACTAAAAAGTTATATATATTATTATTTATAAGACCCCTAGCTCTCATATCTTTTAAACTAAAAAGTACACCCTTGAATAATGAATTAATAGTGGTTAGTGAAATAGGCTCATAAAAAATTTTATCATCTAAAAGCTCCAGAGCTTTTTTAACATAATCATCTTTATTCATAATTACTATTGATCCACCTTTGTCAGCTGGTTTTATAATAATATCCTGTCTTTTCACTAAACTGCGTAATGCATTCATCTCTCTCAATGTTAAATTACTCTTATACTTACTATGTTGTTTAAGTCTAATTTCATTAATAATATCCTGATATACATTATCAATGTACGTATCTAATAACCCATTCCTTTGATGTGGTGGTGTCCAATCAGATCGTAATTTCCCAATAGTATCACATTCTGGGTTTCCAAAAAATTCTCTTAATCTAAGTCTTCTTGAAAAATTATCTAAATCCTGATGAATTTTAAATTCATTTTTTTGATAAAATGACTGAACTGTAGGGCAAAAAGATAAACCTTTATTTAACAGTGAACATTCTACCTCACTAAGATTAATGTTAGTTAGATTAATCACATTGTTTTTCTTATTAGCTAAACATAAAAAGTCATTGCTATAAATATTTGAGTTAGATTTATTAGTATTTGTATTTCCAGAAACTAAAATATTGTTAGTGCATTCAGAAGAATCTGTAACTCTATGAACCAATGCTAAACCAGCATCACTATTAAGAACAGATGGTAACATTT
Organism: Epiperipatus broadwayi; assembly: GCA_028023455.1. Classification (NCBI taxonomy): domain Eukaryota; kingdom Metazoa; phylum Onychophora; class Udeonychophora; order Euonychophora; family Peripatidae; genus Epiperipatus; species Epiperipatus broadwayi. The sequence continues at coordinate 442,587 of JAQFVV010006590.1, forward strand.
CAGCACAATCTAATGAATGTGAAGATGATATAAATGATTGATCAGTATCAATTGGAATCATATCCGATGTAGAAATATCTGACACAGTATGATTATCAGAAGTCATACAATTAATTAGTGTTTGTGACTGATTAGTAACTAATTCAAATCCTGGCTCATTACCCATAACTTTGAACCAATGATACATTTTATTATAAAATTTCTTCACCAATAACTTCTCTCTCAAAAAAACCCATTCCTGTAATTCCTTCTGTTCATCTATATTCATTAAATTACAACTACCAAAATGTATAATTTCTTTTTCAATTAATTTAAGTCTTACCAAAAATGCATCTTTCAAAATATGTATTAATGCAACAGATGCTTCTCTTATTGTATTATCCCATTTAATTGCAAGTTCCCTAGGAAATTGGTCTATGTTAGCAATAATTTTTACTCTGAGGCCTTTAGGAATTATGTTATTGTTAATAAAATATGAAAAATTACTAATATGTTGTCTATATCTAACTAATTTATCATATAATTTCCTAAGTTTAAGAAACGATGTACTATGTAATGTTTGTCAATTACTTATAACCTGCTTATTATTTAGACGTCTAGAAAAACGTTTAGGGATTGCCCCTGTATTAATTAATGTTAGACCCTGTAAATGTTGTTTACTAGAATAATCCCTATAAATATCAAACTCTGTATCTATGCTAGATATTGTATTAAAATCAGTGCCAATTATCAATCCATTATCTATTTGGTTAACTACACCCACCTCTAAATTATCCAGATCTCCTTTACCACCATCTATATGTTGATCTGAAGCAGCAAAACCATCAATCTGTTGAACATCAGAAATAGTCATTCTTAAAAAGTTCTCCTGTTTGGAAATGTTACAAATTATATCATCCAATGAAAGATCTAAAGAATCATCTTTATGTTCAGTATGATCTTCTTTAAAAACTTTTGGAGATTTATCCCAAAATGATTCCTCCAAAACAGTAACATAATTAACCGCTAACAAATCTATGCAATGTCTATACCCAACTTAAATTTCCTCATTTAAAATTTAAACAATAAATATTAATACAAATAAAATAATAAATGGAAATGATTTTTACCAAATGTAAGTCATATAAAATTAAACATTATTAATTGAGTTGACACATAAGTCAGAGAAAAGTTCTATTTTTTAAAAAAATTAAATTAACTTATCAAATCTTTAAAGTTCTTAATTAATTTTATGATTTTACAATTGTTCAGTTCTATTGCTTATGGTAGAAGAGTCCAGGTTCCTGTTGGCAATTTCCATGGAGACTTTCCTGGAGGACCGGTCTGATATTTTGGAGGTAGCATTAGCTGGTTCTGTTCTGGTATCACAGTCTTTTCATTTTTAAAATAAGTGAGAGAGAATAACAAGTGCGTCTTGTCGCTCATCTCACCAAATCACGTTGGAAAACTCACTGGAACTCAATATTTTTTTTATAGTCCTCCCATGGATTCCATGGACAAAAATGTCACTGTTCCATTTTTTCATTATGTTCTGGGCCTTTATTTGCTGCTTTTATATTGGACAAGCTAATTCTTTATTCCTTATCTAATTTTCATCTGACTTTTTAATTACACAAGAGCCCAAGGCTAGCTTGCTTTTCAATTAATAAACAATCATTTCCATTTACAGATTACAGGAATTAATTAATACCTGTTTTTTATTTTTACTTACGTTATTTCTTTATTAAAATATTTTTATATTTAAATCTTGTGTTTTTTTATAAAAAAATGCGTTCAAATACTTTTCTTTTATTTATAAAATATTTTTAAAGTTTTGAATCTGTGCGAATATATACGTTTAACAAACATTTTAATTTTAGCGTTTAGTTTTTTTCTTTTTAATAGATTTTATTTTTATTTGTGAACTTTAAGATTTTATTTTAAATTAATGTAATGGCATATTTATATACCATTACAATATATATATATATAACCAATATTACATCAAATTCACAACTCAACGAGATTAGTGAAGAAATGGTTTCACTATTACAAACATACTTCTGAAGTGTAAAGAACTACAAAATAACAACCTATTTAAACTAAACATTACCCACAATTCCACTTACTTTCCATACACCCTTAATATTAAAAGAACTTTGAAATAAATTAATTGCTTCAAAATCATAAATTTTTAATAATAAAAATTCTTTAATTCTTTTTTTTATTTCATTTCTCTCAAAGAAGACAATCTTAGCTTCATCAAAATTAATAGTGTGGCCTGTATCTTTCTCGTGGATATACAAAGCAGAACTAAGATATGTATTTCTAACCCTACTTTTATGTACCTTTATTTTTTCATTTAAACTCAAACTATTTTCACCTATATATACCTTACATAAAGATACATAAAAGTAGATTTATAAATAAATATCTTTAGTTTTGCTTTGTATATACATGAAAAAGATACATGCCACACTATTAATTTTGATGAAGTTGAGGTTGTCTTCTTTGAGAGAAATAAAATAAAAAAAAATAAAGAATTTTTATTTTTTAAAATTTATGGTTCTGAAAGAATTAACTTATTTAAAAGTTCTTTTAATATTAAGGATGTATGAGAAGTAAATGGAATTGTGGGTAATATTTAGTTTAAATAAGTTATTATTTTGTAGTTCTTTACACTTGAGAAGTCTGCTTATAGCAGTGAAAGTGTTTTGGAGTTCATTTTCTTGCCTAGTTTTGTTGAGTTATGAATTTGGGGTACTTTTGATTATTTATTTACTAGTTTAGTTTTATGCTTTTAATGTTTATATATAATAAAAAACATGTAACATTATAATTTATTTTCAAATTTTATACTCTTAATTAATACATAATTTTACAAAAGTAGATTTTCAATTATTTTATTATTCATGTTTATATCCTAAGTCAAATTATAAATTTCCACGATGCGGTACTTCATGTAATATCTTGAACATAACAAATTTACATTATCATTATCATTAGGTCTTTTATACTTATTTCTTTATTCAAAAAAATAGTATCCTTTATTTTCATTTTTCTCTTTATGCAAAGTATCTTTTTTAAAAAAAATAAATTCAAATCACTTATTAGCTTTTAATTCATAATTTTTGAATATGAAGGTATTTTATACATTATTCACTTTAAATGATTTAACTATATTATATAATAACTAATTTCTTTTTAAATACCTATAATTTACTTTATATAGTATTTTTCCATTCTTTATTACATTATGCCTTTAATATTATTAACCAAATCTTTGGTAATTTTTTTTATTATATTGGCTTTTGATTTAAATAGTATCAATATTTATTTATCATTATTATCACTAACCTTATTTACATTGCTTATAAACTTTATGATAATTTACACATTCAATACCTACCAAAACCATTTTGTGTATAAATATAACTTGTAGTACTTTCATTTATATCACTTCCATACTTCCATAATATATTATTCCTAAACAAAAATAATAAATCAGTTCTATTATATATTAAAGACACTTCAGACATAGGTGTATCAGTATGCATTCTGTTTTCTTAATGGTTTTATATATAATCCAAATAATTATCATATATATATATATATTGAAACAGGTATACTGTTCCATGCATATATATTCAAACCCCCCCCCCATTTAAAAAGACTAGCATGATTTGATCAAATTAAAAAAGAAATAAAGTAAAAATTTTATAGTTAAAAGAAAATCATTATTGATTTAATAGTTTCAAATTATGATGTAAATAAAAACTGGCAGATATTAAAAAAGATTATATTTTTAATTTTTGGAACGATGTTTTTAAATAAAGTGTTAGATCAGCTTGAAAAACATGGCTTAATCTTTATGTTTTCTTATCTATCCCACTAAAAAAGTAGATTATCCAATCATTATGAAGAGAAAGGCAATCGGACTTAAATGAGAGCAGTATGCAAATTAGGCACAGTGGGAAAAGGCTGTTTAATCAGTCCAAGAATCAGATATAAATAGTCAAGTTGCAAATTCAGAGGCAGATTAGATTTGATTTTAAAACAAGAGACTTTGAAAGAGTTTTAAAAAGTTTTTCCAGAGCAATTTTAAGATCAAATAGTTATATTTTTTCCAAAGAGATATTTTTCAAGTAGGTGTAAAGAAGAATTTTGAAAAATAAAAAGATTTCAATTTTATAAGGATATTAAAGAACCTCTGTTAATGATGGAAAAAGAAAGCTTTATTAAGAAAATTATAACGATGGAAAAATAAACCAACAGCTTCATCTCTTCATTCTAAGCCATGATTTTTCAAGATTTGCATGGATAACCATCATGAAAGGGATTAACGCCATTCAGCTTAAATAAAATGACCCCTTTTTGAAGGAACAAACTTGATAAATAAAGGTAATGATTTTATGAAAATATTCAAAATTATATGTGATTTTTAAAAGACAAACATAATGTCTTTATTATAAATTAAAAAAAAAGAATTATTAATAAATATAGCTACATGAAAATACATTTATTATTGATAAATTATAAATGAGATTAAAATCATACTAAAATTATGAAACTCGTTTATTCTTGATAAAGTATAAATGAAAATGATTATCTGCATGTTGATATAAAATGACCAATGCTTAATGCTCATCTGAATGTTGATTTTGTGGGAGTAATTTAAACCATGTTACTGGATTTAATAAATCTAATGAAAAACTATATGGACTCTAAATGCTTACCTGCATATTGAAATAAAATTACAAATGCTTAATACTTATCTGCATGTTGATTTTGTGGGAGTAATTTAAACCACATTACTGGATTTGATAAATTTAATGAAATATTATATGGACTCTAAATGCTTATCTGAATATTGAATAAAATTGCAAATGCTTAATACTTACCTGAATATTGATTTTGTGGAAAGAAAATAACAAAACTTATGCACATAAATGCACTCCGCTCTGTGAAGTAACTAACTACACTGCCTCCAACCATTTCATAAATGAAATAAAAATGAGTCATCACATAGATATGAATGAACTTTATTAGAAATTGCAAATTAATTGTTATTAAATAAAATTATTGTTACTAAAAATTAAATTTTAGTTATCCAGTTGTTCAATTCTATTTTGTTTTTGTTGCATCACTCATCATTCATTGCACTTGTTCATGAGAATCTCATGCCTCCTGAGCTACGTCAGGCATAACTAGACCTAGGTAAGTCAGGTTGTAGTGAGATGGAACTCTAGTGGCACCATTTGAAAAACCAAACATATAAATGTCTAGATGCTTCCAACCTCTATGATGCTACATCCTCTGATGAGCAGGAAATATTGTTGTAGAGGGGGTTAACATCTGCATTGGGTAATGCCAATTGATAGTTCCTTCCTGCAACATGCTCATCAAGAAATTGTTACAACCAAGGTAATAAAAAGGTTGTGTGGTGGTCAGGTTACAATATATATATATATATATATATATATATATATATAACCTAACATATATATATATATATATATATATATATATATATAAGCATTTAAATACTTTAAGACAGGATATAATCTGTATCAAATGTGCCTTGAAATTTAAAATAGTCAAGCAATATCTTTATTTTGCCAATAGAGGGACCTCTCAAACTACGACACAAGATAGTGAATTTTATAAAGATAAGAGTGGCCATTTTATTATTAACCTAAATTTCCACTTATATAGGCCAATCTGAAGTATCTTGATTTGGGAGCATAAAACTGTTGTTTTCTCCACTGATTAAGTCGACTATTTTTTATATAAATTAACATTTGTGAAATCTTGTGATTTATAAGTTAATATTATGATCTTTATACTGGAAATAAATAAACTATTGTACAGTTATAATTATTTATTAAGTGCATGGGAAGAATATGTAAATACTTTTAAGATAGGCTATTATCTGTATCAAATGCACCTTGAAATTTATAATAATCAAGCAATATCTTTATTTTGCAAATAGAGGAACCTCTCAAACCATGACACAAGATAGTGATTTTTATAAAGATAAGAGTGGCCATCTTTTTTTAAACCTAACTTTCCTTTGTTCTCTAGTTAGACCATGTTCCCCAGAGCTTGAGATTGAGCTAGTCTGGTTGTGCTGCCCTATATATATATATATATATATATATATATATATATATACAGAACCCTTATATATATATATATATACAGAACCCTTATTTATGATTTCGATGACTATAATTTTTTATCAAAGTGTAAGATTGGCACTTGAGATGGGATTTAACCCATGCTCATAAATATACTTCCTCGAAGCTGCAGGAAAGAACGTATATGTGAATGAATTATTCAATAATAATAATATGGGTAGATGCTTACAATGGCGACCCAATGAACAGGGCTGTGAATAGTAAAGAACAGGCATTAATAGGGCATCCTAACATAATGTAAAAAGAGCTTTCAAACAAGAGTTGGAGAATTTTTTTTTTTTTTTAAAAGCGATAGAGAAAACAGAAAGAGTTTAAACACATATTGGAAATATAGTAAATGGGCATGTTTTGCAATGTGTAAATATACATATAGAAAACTTCTCAAATAATCAGAGGGAAAAATAGCATTGATGTGTGTTCTGTGATATATATATATATATAAAATACATATTTTGTATCTGTAAAACTTTAATATCAATATACACGCTTCGATTCTTGTGACCAAGTCGAAATGTCATATATTGATATTAAAAGTTTTAACACGGATGAACCCGCAAAATATGTATTTTATATATTTAACCCGTCAAATCTTCGCTTTAACATTACTAACCTCTACGGGGAGGAAATTTTTAAACAGCCATATTTGAAAGAACGTGAGTAAAAATGTAAGTTACTTTGTAATTTATCTTTTTTGTTAGGTGCAAAAATCACAAGTTATACCCACTTCTAAAATTGTGTTTCACAAGAACAATTATAATGTTAGAAAATTCTAAGGAAAACCAGCAATATTATTTTAAACTCTTTTATTAAAGAAACTCGAAAAATTTAGACAAAATTGATAAAGTATTGCTACATTTGTTTATTCCTTAGTAATAAAATTTTAAAAGCTCTGTGATGGTTGGTGACCAAGTCGAAACGTCAGTATATTGATATTAAAAGTTTTTAACACGGATGAACCCGCAAAATATGTATTTTATATATTTAACCCGTGCAAATCTTCGTTTTAACATATATATATATATAAAGTCATGGTTTATAAAATAGGGGTTAAGGAATTTTATCTAACATTGTGATATTATAAAACAATATTGTTCCATATGATAGTAATGAGGGATGAAGGTCTATCAGGTGGGTCATGCAGTTGACCACTGAAAGCTGGGGTGATGAACCTGGCATGTAATTAAAATAGTAATAAAGAGAAAATGAAACCAAAAAATAAACAGAAAGGGGAAAAACATAAGGCAATGGAAGAGAAAGAAGTAAATGTAATGAAGAGGATTTTAGAAAAAATTAAAAGTAGAACTCCGATTTCAGGAAATGGACGAGAGGTTTGAACTGAAATTGCAGGAGATAGAATGGAGACTGGGGATAGAAAGCAAAGGTAGGCAAAAAAGAGGGATGTAAGGAAAATGAAGATGAAAGCAAGAAAAAGGGTGGAGAAGTCTGAAGATAAAGAAGTAGAAGGAGGTTTAGTTGAAAGAGAGAAGAATATAAAACAGAAGCTGAAGGCAGGTGAGACTGAAAAACCGGAGCATATGGGTAAATGTATGGGTATGGCAGTACACACCCACATGAACCACTTCTTAAAGATATGGCAGTTTGAAGGCCAAATGGGGAAAGCTCCTGTGGAACATCTGCAAAGCCTACGAAGATACTTTGGCATGAATCCCATGTCAGAGGAAGGTAAATTGGTAATAGTATACAGTCTTCTAAGCAGGAATGCCCAAGCATCTCATTTTCCCAACAGCCCATGACTTCAAAGAGTACCAGAAAAGGATATGAGAGACTTTCTGGTCAGAAGACTACCAGGAACTTGTGCAGTACCAAGTGATCTGAGAGAAATCTGAGGAAGAGAAGAAAGAAAATTTCTCTCAGTTTTTTCATCGCCAAGTGGCGAGACTGAGGACACTGGATGTGTGTCATTTATCAGAAAGCCACATCATTCGAATTGTAAGGCACAATATGCCTATGAATGTCAAAAGAATGACATTGCAGGTGAGGAAGGCATCCATCGGAGAAGTGGCAGAGTTACTTAATGCTCTGGACATGAGTATATATGACCATAACATACTGTTGGAGCAAGGGAAGGAAGTTCAAGATCAGCAAAGTATTAAGTTTGGGATGGAAGAAGGACATGGTAGTGGAGATGCCATGCATAGGAAAGATGGTGATGATGGTCACAGACTGAGATGGCAATACGAACCATAAGCTCATCATCTGCCAGATAAGCCAAACTTCGACCAAGAAAACGGACCATGGCCACTGAAACAGAAAGGTGGTATCAAAGGGAATAAAGGATAGGGAAGAGGCATGTAAGAAGCCATTCAAATACACAGAAGGTATTTGAAGGCTATTGCACCAGGGAGGTATGTAACAGACAGGGTTCGAATACAAGAGATAATGCAATATAGAATGTTAATTGCGAGTGTTGATATGGAATGACTGTGTACATGTGAAAAAAATATATAAATAGTCATTCAAACCCTGTTACAAAGAGTGTGAAAGTAATATGTAATCTGTTAAAGGGTGGACTGTATGCTTAGATAAATATAGTTGTATGTGTGTTATTATAAAGTGTGTAAATGTATTAACATTTATATGTGGGATTGACGAGAGGCAATTGTATACGGAGTTGTATAAACTTGTTATTGATTATACATATATATTTTGCTGTTCGTTAATTTTTTTTAAATTCTACATTTTAATAATATTGGTGGTAACATGTGTTTCTTGATGAATCTATTGAACATATAAAGCTACAGAAATAGAAATGAATCAGTTGCTGCAGGCAGTTTGAGTTAATGATTCTGTTGTCAAGAAGTCTGAGAACTGGTCAAGTTGGTATTTTGGAAACAATGGAAGGTCCGGTCTGCGGCGTCTGAATATACAAGAGAAAATGTGAGGTTAAAGAGTGTAAAAAAAACAACTATTTTGCTCTCGAAAATAGATAGTGGTGATTAGAAGGAAAGAGAAAGATGTGGCAGGGATTTTGGATTGTATTAATGTGAAATTAATTAAGAAGTTTTAGTAATATTCCCATCAAAATGTTGGGGTAACTAAATAGTGTGAGTTTCATTAAACCGGTCCAGTGGATTGTTGTTGTAGAACTCAGCTGAATCAGAGTTATTAAATTCGCTGTTTAAAATCTATCAAGTGTAATGGCAGTGAAGCACCTTCAGCAACTTGGACCTCTTAAGCGAGGGAAATCATCTACTCCACCTCTATGATAAACTATTTGGCATCACATCATGGACTGTTTACCATCTGTAGTATCAACGAACAACGATAAAGCCAGTATTTCTTTAGAAGTATAAATGTGCAGACTGTTAGCTTTGACCATGTGGGCATTCGATCGTAATTAAGGTAAATTGACCTTTGCTTTATATATATGAGCAATGAATGCATAATATTGAAGGGACTTGTGTTACCTCTATATTAAATAAAGTAATAAATCTTGTTTAAATTAAATAAATAAAAACATTAAATAAACAACTCTGATGTGTGTAATTGCACTCTTTCATTGCTATATATATGAATCATATGTGTGTATTGGAATAAATGGGTTGTGCGCATAAATATTGAAATATGTATAGGTGTGTATAAAAAAGCTTAGAATTACATAACTAGTGTAGTAACTTATAGCTTAGTTTTGTTATAACTTCTGGGCTGAGTAATATAATTTATAAACAAGTAAATTATCGTATGGTATATGTAGATATAGAAGACATAGTCAGGAATTGTCTTTGCTTCATTCTCTAGTTAGACCATGTTCCCCAGACCTTGTTATTGAGCTAGTCTGGATATATATATATATACAGAACCCTTATTTATGTTTTCGATGAGTATAATTCTTATCAAAGTGTAAGATTGGCGCTTGAGATGGGATTTAGCCCATGCTCATAAAAAATACTCGAAACTGTGGGAAAGAACGTATACATGAATGAATTATGCAATAATAATAATATGGGTAGATGCTTACAATATATATTGTGACTTTCTGGTTTGGCACCAGAAATAGTCATTGTAGTAGTCTGGTAGTATATCAGTAATATCTGATATAATCCTCTTTAAAAAAAATGAAATAATGTAAAATTTATAAATTTTTTTTATTTTGACTTAAAATTGTAATTAAAAGCAAGTGTAGGTGTAGTTAAAAAGATTTCTTAGATGTTTAGTATCTTGTTTTGGGATATAATCAGTGATAGAATAGGGGGGATGGATTGTTATATGCATAATCAGTACAGTTTGAGTTGTCACTTACTTGTTTTATTTGTTCATAAAGCAGTATTCAGTTTTGTTAGAATGATTTTCTAGTCCATTTGTTTTATACATTTAAAATTATAGAATAAACAGTAAAATATTTTTCACTCATCATCATTCACATTGTCATTTCAGTCATATCAGTGTATACCTATAGCATATTACTACTGAATATTCATGCATTATCCAACTTCATTTTTCATTCACATGTTTCATTAAGTCACTACATATCCCACATTACATTCAAATATTTAATTATATCAATAGTAGTATTAAAATTTAGCTTAACTACATTTTAAGTAAATCAATGAATTATATACTGGTTGATATGACAAATACTGTAAAATATTTTATTTATTAAAACAATTGTCATCAATTTTATTCTACTGCTTTAAAAATATTTAATTATTAGTCCAATATTTTTTTTTATTTATTTAAAAGACAAAATAATTTTTTTCATCTCTATTTTTTTTAATACTGTCTCAAGTTTTTGCATAATTAAGTAAGTTTGCTAATGGGAGGAGTTAATGACAATCTTTTTCTGGTGATGTAATGTAACATTATCACAAACAATTGGAAGAGAACAAAATGATGTAATGATTATTTAAAAAAAATTATAAAAAGGAATACTTATTATTTTAAGAGGGCAGAGTTAATAATTATTACTTAGAAGAGGGCAGAGTCAATTGTTAAAACATTTATGAGGGCAATTATAGCTAATTAAGGACAGCTATAACTAACTTTACTTAGCAAAGTTTAATAGTGCAATTATTTTTCCTCGTCCAGAGTTTGAGTTGAAAATTTAATTATATTATTTGTTTATGAAATGTGTACTTAAGTCCACGAAAAGATACGTTAATTTTGCTTCAGATGATTGTTTAGATTTTCCAACATTATGCTAAAGTACATGTAAGTGTTATATTCTATTATTCGAGATAAATTGTTATTATTTAAGAAATGGGAATGCTTGATAGAACTGTAAAATTATTTTCTTTAAATTTAAACTCAAGAAGAAAGGATAAAAGAATGTTTGTTTATTTTATAACAATCATTTTTTTAAAGTTTTAATCATACTATGAAGGGAATAACTGCAACGTGCATCATTTATATGTGGGAAAGATGTGAACTGCTATTAAACATTTTCAGAACTTTAATAAACAAATTTCATGCTAATTATAAAAGAAAACTCAAAATTTTAAATATACACAAGAAATATGTGATTTTATTGTCATATGTATTAGAATAGTGGCATAATTATTTCTATTTTTACCTTTGGAAAATAAAATATATAAGATTAAATATGTCAATAAATGTACTTTAATAATTATTTGTTCTTCTAGACTAGTAGGAGGCATGAAATTGTAAATGGATAAAGTTATGTGATATTGCTGTATTAATATTACCAATGAGTTTATCTAAATAAATATTATTAATTGAATAACTATGTATATTTCTGAATGGCTTTATGATTGTGAAATCAAATGTTAAATGTATCCTAGGAATAAAGTACAAACTTCTATTTTACTTGCATTATGATATATATTGTTTAATTAAGGAAATTCATTATTTACAATGTTAATAGCAATTCATTAGTTGATGACTAAAAACCTTGAATATGCTCTTATGGATTCAACAAAATATTATTTTGTTTCTCCTGCAGGGAATGTGTTGTTTATTGTATCAATATTTATCCTTGTGTGTTTATTGTTTAATATCCTTATTATTTATTTGGAGACATGACAAGGAAAGTCATGTAAAAACTATTGATAAACTTTTGTTTCATTTAAGAAGAAATAAGACAAGAACTTTTTTATTATTATTTAATAGCACATTAAATAGTATTAGTTAAGAAATGTTTTATTTATTGTATCTATTATCGTTATATGTATTATTTATTTGTTCTTCAAGAACGTCTCATAAATAGCATAGTGAAAGAACACATTATGTAATTTTTTTTATTATTATTTTAATATGAAGTTTGGTTGTGTGTGTGTTAATAATCCACGCATATAATAAAATGAATGGAAGAATCCATTTATTGATCAATATGGTTGAATAAGTATTTAAAAAAAAAGAGTTCATTATATTAAATCTTACAGTATATATATATATATATATATATATATATATATATATATATATATATATATATATATATATATATATATATATATCATAAATTAGAATACCATTATATTCAATAATCATTTCATCTATAACATACAATTTTATTATTTATTTAGGTTCAATTTAACTACAGATTCATGGCAATATCAATGCATTGTAATATAAAAAAAATTATTTGTCTTGCTTTGTTCATAGTAATTAGTATTTTATTCTCCAACTGTTCTTTGAACATTACCAAGTCCTAAATATTGTCAGATATGAGATATTTATTATTTATTAATTCTAGCAGTAATAATTAATATTTTAACAGTAATTCTTTGCTTACTGTGATTTTAAATGGTCTGTATATCATATGCTTATACGTGTGTGTGTCTATTATTAAACTTATTTATAATTATATGTAATTGCAAATCAATCGGATTCGGAAGGAAAAGATGATCAATCATTTTGAAGATTTAGAAAGTTATTTAAGAGAGAATTATTATTTCGTTGTTATGACTGAATGAAAAGAATTTTTGTGGCTATATGCTATAAAGTCCACAATGTTTATAATATTTTATGGGATTGAGTCAGTGTATTTGTTAATTGAATATTTAATATGGGTAGTTTTCCGAGTGCAGTGTAGTGTATGGAATTGAATATTCCTTTTCTTATCCATGTATTGGAGTATTTTTGATAGGAGTGGATTGAATCCTCCTTTTATATTTGATATATTGAATGAAATGTGTATGAAGCTAGAGATGTTATCTCCCTGATTTTTATTTGGTGATGAGTTATTCCACCAGTTATTTAGTCTTAAAGATAGACTTGGAAGTTATTGTTGTATTTACCTGATTTGAATTAGAGAAATTTTTTATCCCATGTGTGTATTGGATGTTTTCCAGCTTATGCTATAGCCTAGTGTTTGATAGTTTATGGATAAAAAAGAAGAATAAAAGGAAAGTATAGTGTCTTATAAAACAGCTGTATCATAGTTAATAAATAAAGATTGATTGATCTTCACTTTTATCCGTATTATGATTATATTGAAATATCAAAAGCAAACCGATTAGATTGATTAACATTATTTATTTATTTTCTTTGACATACAGCATAATACAGATTCATGCACAAATTGTTAATTGTGAGATATAAAAAAATTCATTATTAATGTATAACTTTACTTATCATTTAAAAATATTTTTAGTAATCATTTAAGCTTCATCTCATTGATTTTTATCATTTAATCATAATTTGCCTAAATAATCAAGGAAAGATAGGACATTAGTTAATGAATACAAAGATTTACTTTATTTTGGCAAAGCAGAACTTAGTTATTCAATGGAATACTTTACTTTAAAATTACAAAGAAAAATGCATTTAATTAATAGAAGTATTTATTTTCTTTGGTAAGATAGTCCAATATTATTCCTAGTTTAAATCCCCTTATTGTAATTTAATTAAGATACTTTTAAAGAACAAGGCAAAATCTTAATTTGTTCATTAATTAGAATATTAATCTATGTTGTTGTTATAAATTTTTAGTTAGTAAATGAGTGATATTCAGCAAAATGCTGAATAAAAGATACTTTAGTAATCAGTTACTAGAAGTGTAAGGCCATATTTTTTTTATTATTTTTGTATAAGTCTATCAGAAATCACTGATAGCTAAAAGGCCATTACTTTTATGGTAAATGATATGCATTCATTTAATGCTAAAGATAAAATATTTTACCAATCTATCAGAATGCACCTCATGAATGAAATATAGTAGATGTAAAAAGTCAACAAATTGTGTTGTATTATTTATTCTTGTATAAACTGTGAATAACAATATTAAATCCCTTTGGAATTTGTGTTTATGCCAATAAAAGAAAAGTAAATGTTGATTTAGCTATTTTCTATTTGATTAATAAATATTTTGTTATCTAAATTTGTATTTGGAGTTTCTTCTATAACATTCATTCATGTTTCACACTTCCACACATGCTTGTACATTTATTTCATTTAATGTAACATAATTGTATTTTATTTAATTATAATAAATCTCAAGATAAGATGATATTGATTTCCTTGATTGAAACACTATATGAGATGCCAATTAATTACTGATCATTTTTAACAGGTTTTTGTTATTTAATTTTTGTTTAGATGATGAATTGAAATCAAAACGTGCCTGATTTCTTTCATTATCTAACTGCAAGGATCTAATTAGGTTATTGTTTGGTTTATAATATTATTTTTATAGTGTTAAATAATAATTTGAGGTATAGAAATGATAGATCAAGCCATACCATAAGTTAATTCCCTGAGATCTTCAATATATAATTTAGATTAGATAATAAATTCATTTAGCCAGATTAGAGTAGTGAGTAATTAAAATTTAGTAATGATAAGTTTAGTTTGAGTTTAGATCTAGTGAATTATACATTACAATATCTAACTTATTATTTTATTTTATTTTAGTTATTAGTTTAATTGTATAATATAGTAGAGGTTGTTAGTGCATATGGATGATGGGAGGATGTGAAATATAGAGTATTATTAATTAATTTTAACTGGTAGGATTTTACCAATTTAATTTTTGTTTAGCATAGAACTGATAGATGTTTATTCCTATTAGTTATAATATTTTCTCTCACATCTAATGTACATTGTACACCTCATACACCTCTGTATCCCTCAACTGAGTTAGTTTTAGGTGAAAGCTTTAATTAAGAGCCTCATAAATAGATTTAGGTAAAGTTAAATAAATATTTTATTCTATGATCCATAGAATTGGCACCCCTGGGTAATTGTTAGTGTTGGTGATAGGTGTGAGGGGTTACAGGGGGGTTGGCACCAACATGGTTGCCTGATTGATTAATGGTTGGGTAATTATGGGGCTGGTTTTCGACATCTAATGTATTGGCGCCTGATGGTAGTTAATGATGAAAATCATAGTGTGGTATTTGGATGACCAATATAGTGGCTTGACTAATTGAGTGATGATGATTACAGGTTGAGTCTTTGGTTAGGACCTTGACAGATATATTTTGGGCTTCAATTTCAAACCCTATACTAAAAAAATATGAGAATTAGTTTGCTAATAATTATATTAGTTTAAATTATTTTATAAAAAAAAATTTAATAATAATCTAAAGAAACTCAAAGCTCTAGAATATGAAAGTAGTGATAATGATTCCCCTCCTTCAGTCTCTAGAAAAAAAGCTAACATCACACAAAGTTACAATGCCTCTCTAATTGCCACATACTCATCAGAAAATAGTCCAATAGAAGAGGAAACTGATAGTATTACAAACATAAATAAAGTTTCACTTGAAAACCCATTGACAGACAGTTAAAATGAGATCTAATGATATTTCTCTCAAATCTACAGACAATAATTGAACAATGCATATTTATTGATCCACTAAGATATACTACAGCTTCCTTTATTAAAATATTTAACTTTATCTTAGAATAAAACTTTCCTATTCTAGGCTTAGATTCTAATATATACATGCACACACATACAAATAATGGATAATAAAATAGGAGTTTTTAATGTTAGAGGGTTAACTCCCACAAAAAATTGACCTCCTCGCTAAATGGTATGACATTGTTAAACCGCAGATCATGGACATTATTGAAACAAAAATCTACAGTGGCTCACTAATTAATCCTACAGATAAGCTAAATTCCAAGGGCTATACAGCCTTCTCAAACACATCTGACACTCCATCAGTGGGTACAGGCATTATCATTGATAAAGCCTGCCCATTTAGTTCCTTCAAAATTCTACATATTGATGTGCACTTGCTAATAATTACATTTACTCATAAAGCCATCACCTTAAACATAGCAATTGTTTATATCCCCCCAGGTCCCACTATTATAAACAGAATTATACAAACACTTAACTCCAGGTTCACAAATGCTATGTATTTGATTATTATTTTGGGAGATTTCAACATGACATATCAGACCTATAACTTACTCTATCATATATTATATATGAAATATGCAGGTCTTATTCCATAAAATCATATGTGTTTGGATCAATGTCATCTGTTCATGAAATACAATAATTTTTTTCCTCCTTATCATTATTTTATTTTCAATGTGTGGAAAAACGAATGTTATGTTGAAGAATTTGGATAGACATACTATAGTGTTTTGATGTATTTTGGGTGATGATGGGGTGTTTGAATCGGTGGTTGAGAGTAGGATTGATGTATCTTGTTTCTCTATTAGAAATATATCAACAAATTAAAACTTTTCTAAAATGGAAAATATTGATATGTGTATTGATTTGGGTGAGTCCAAAGAGATATTGTCCCCAGATGTAATCGTGTCCTCTCCTAATATGGATTCAGGAAATGAAACAATGGTTGTAGTCACCAAAAAAGAGAGTATGGTAGAAAAGGTCCCTGTCAGAAGAAGTGGTGATTACTCAGTATAGAAAGAAATAATATTAGGAATAAAATCAGAAATGAAATCAGAAATATTAGGAATAAAATCAGAAAGGAAATCAGAAATATCAGGAATAAAATCAGAAATGTCAGACAAATTTAGAGAGAACTCAAAAGAGATGTCAGACAAGTTTAGAGAGAACTCAGAAGAGTTGTCAGAAAAAATAGACAGATGTGCTCAAGAAATGTCAGCATGAATAGATAGGAGTGCTCAAGAAATGTCAGGAATAAAGTCAGAAATGTCAGAAATAAAGTCTGAAATATCAGGAATAAAGTCAGAGATAAAGTTAGAAATGTCAGACCAATTTAAAGAGCATTCAAAAGAAATGTCCGAATTGTCAGAGAAAATAGAAATAGGTGCTCAGTTAATAAGATTCTGAAATGTCAGAGAGGTTGGCAGAACTAAGAAATAGTTCCCTCATACAAACGAAAAGATTAGAGGATAAAATTGAAAGTCAGACTGTAGAGTTGAAGGAAGTTAAAGAAGACATGAAAAATCAGATATGTAGATTGGAGGTGATTGAAGTAAATAAATGTTAAAGAACAGATCCAGCAAATCAGATTAGACAATGAGGAATCAGTCTTACAACTTAAAGGAGATATTAAAGTAAGATTTAGCAAGGTAGAAGTGATGATTGAAAATAAGGGACAGGAATATAAAATGTTATACAAGCAGTATACTAGTGAGTGTACTATTGAATTAAATCAGAAAGTAGAGTCATTTGAAGAGGAATTAGGAAATGTAAAAAGGAGTATAAAGGAATATCAAGTTAAGATTGATGAACATACCTTCAGAATAGGTAGCCAAGTCAAGGAATGCCAAAATCAGATGAGAACTTTAAGCTCACAATTAGAGAGACAGAAGTCAGACCAAGATAGAGTCGATCAGATTGTAAGTGATCAAGTATTGCAAATCACAAAAAGAGTGGGCGAGTTAGAGATAAAGGAGGAGGGTGCACAAGCAAAAAGTATTAGGTTAGAATAAGTAAATGAAAGGTGCCAGAGTATAAAGGCAGAAATGGAATGAATTAAGTTGTGAGTGGAGGAATTGCCAGATTAAATTAGAAAAACTTATACAGGATACCTTAACTTAGAAGCCAAATGCCAAGTTAGATATAGGGCGAGCCTATGCTAAAGAGTTAGACATTACTGAGATTAAAGAAATTTAACATGGCCCACCAGATCATTGTTCTCTAGAGTCCTTAGAAGATGTCTAGCTTAACAAAGTAGGCATCCAGAACTTGGGATCAGAAAGGATAAAGTCAAATAGTGAAAGGGAGTCCCATATTATTTTATGGCATTCAAATTCTTGACAGTCAAAGCTTTCAAGGAGGAATACCTAGAAAATCCTTATGAGTTTTTACAAAGCTTAGAGGAATTATTCTCTTTGTTCCCACTTTCAGAGGCAGAAAAAATTCCCATTGCCAGTAATCACTTGTATGCCTCCTCGAAAGACTGGTGGCAGTCACTATTTGCTAAGCCATGTGCCTATGGGGATTTTAAGTACCTTCTTTTATCTAGCTTCTGGGGGAAGGATAGGCAAGACAATCTAAGATATAAGATTTCACAAAAAAGTACAACCAGTACAAGGGCAGCTACACTCAGTTTTTTAGGAAGCAGGCGGGAAGACACAAAACACTTACTGCTTATCCCTTGTCTGAGCAGCAGATAGTGCATATTATACGACACAATTTACCTTGGCATGTGGAACAAATTCTAATTGCTGCAGATAGGCAGACAATAGAGGAAGTAGTAGATATTTTGGATCGATAGAAATAAGTGATAAAGTTAGTGAGGGTAAGCCTAGGGTTAATAGGGAACCCCTTACCTTAGAGAATAGCATAAATATCCCTGGTAGATATCCATGGCATCAGAATAGAATAGCTAGGACTACAATTAGATACAAAATGAGATCACAATTTAGAAATAGGCCTTGTTATAATCCATATTCTCTTACAAAGAGAAATGATGATGGTTATCGGCCATCTACTAGCGGGGTACAGACTACCCCTAAAAAGTGTTTGACTAATGTGAAAAATGCTGAAGCATTAAAGTAGCTCACAGCCTGATACCTTTTCCAACCAGAGTTTAATAGTTGGCATGAAATTTATAAAGTCTGAAAGTTTAATTGCATATTTTCTGTGTTTAAAATTAATGTTAGTGTATGATATTTAAATTATTAATATATTATTGTTGTTTCTAATTGTGTATTTCATTTTTTTTCTTTACAAGGGAAGGTCAGTTGTGACCTTCTGGTTTGGCACCAGAAATAGTCATTGTAGTAGTGTGGTAGTATATCAGTAATATCTGATATAATTCTCTTTAAAAAAAGAAATAATGTGAAATTTAAAAAAAAAAATTATTTTGACTTAAAACTGTAATTAAAAGCAAGTGTAGGTGTAATTAAAAAGATTTCTTAGATGTTTAGTATCTTGTTTTGGGATATAATCAGTGATAGAATAGGGGGGATGGATTGTTATATGCATAATCAGTACAGTTTGAGTTGTCACTTACTTGTTTTATTTGTTCATAAAGCAGTATTCAGTTTTGTTAGAATGATTTTCTAGTCCATTTGTTTTATACATTTAAAATTATAGAATAAACAGTAAAATATGTTTCACTCATCATCATTCACATTGTCATTTCAGTCATATCAGTGTAATACCTATAGCATATTACTACTGAATATTCATGCATTATCCAACTTCATTTTTCATTCACATGTTTCATTAAGTCATTAAATATCCCACATTACATTCAAATATTTAATTATATCAATAATAGTATTAAAATCTAGCTTAACTACATTTTAAATAAATCAATGAATTATAGATTGGTGGATATGACAAATACTGTAAAATATTTAATTTATGAAAACAATTGTCATCAATTTTATTCTACTGCTTTAAAAATATTTAATTATTAGTTCAATATTTTTTTTTCCATTTATTTAAAAGATGAAATAATTTTTTTTTCAACTCTATTTTTTTTTACTGTCTCAAGTTTTTGCATAATTAAGTAAGTTTGCAAGTGGGAGGAGCGATTGACAATCTTTTTCTGGTGATGTAATGTAACATTATCATAAACAATTGAAAGAGAACAAGGTGATGTAATGATTATTAAAAAAATTATCAAAAGGAATACTTATTATTTTAAGAGGGCAGAGTTAATAATTATTACTTTGAAGAGGGCAGAGTCAATTGTTAAAAATTTTAGGAGGGCAATTATAGCTAATTAAGGACAGCTATAACTAACTTTACTTAGCAAAGTTTAATAGTGCAATTATTTTTCCTCTTCCAGAGTTTGGGTTGAAAATTTAATTATATTATTTGTTTACAAAATGTGTACTTAAGACTACTAAAAGAAACATTAATTTTGCTCCAGATGATTGCTTAGATTTCCCAAAGTTATGCTAAAGTACATGGAAGTGTTATATTCTATTATTCAATATAAATTGTTATTATTTAAGAAATGGGAATGCTTGATAGAACTGTAAAATTATTTTCTTTAAATTTAAACTCAACAAGAAAGGATAAAAGAATGTTTGTTTATTTTATAACAATTAATTTTTTAAGTTTTAATCATACTATGAAGGGAATAACTGCAACGTGCATCATTTATATGTGGGAAAGATGTGAACTGTTATTAAATGTTTTCAGAACTTTAATAAACAAATTTCATGCTAAATATAAAAAAAAACTCAAAATTTAAAATATACACAAGTAATATGTAATTTTATTGTCATATGTATTAGAATAGTGGCGTAATTATTTTTATTTTTACCTTTGAAAAAGAAAATATATAAGATTAAATATGTCATTAAATGTACTTTAATAATTATTTATTCTTCTAGACTAGTAGGAGGAATGAAATTATAAATGGATAAAGTTATGTGACATTGCTATATTAATATTACCAATGAGTTTATCTAAATAAATATTATTTATTGAATAACTACGTATATTTCTGAATGGCTTTATGATTGTGAAATCAATAGTTAAATATATCTTAGGAATAAAGTACAAACTTCTATTTTACTTGCATTATGAAATATATTGTTTAATTAAGGAAATTCATTATTTACAATGTTAATAGCAATTCATTAGTTGATAAATAAAAACATTAAATATGCTCTTATCGATTCAACAAAATATTATTTTGTTTCTCCTGCAGGAAATGTGTTGTTTGTTGTATCAATATTTATCCTTGTGTGTTTATTGTTTAATATCCTTATTATTTATTTGGAGACATGACAAGGAAAGTCATGTAAAAACTATTGATAAACTTTTGTTTCATTTAAGAAGAAGAAAGAAGACAAGAAGTTTATTATTATTATTATTTAATAGCATATTAGATAGTATTAGTTAAGAAATGTTTTATTATTATATCTATTACCCTTATATGTATTATTATATTTGTTCTTCAAGAACGTCTCATAAATAGCGTAGTGAAAGAACACATTATGCTGGTAATTTTTATTATTATTATTATTTAATATGATGTTTGGTTGTGTGTGTGTTAATAGTCCACGCATATAATAAAACGAATGGAAGAATCCATTTATTGATCAATAGGGGTGAATAAGTATTTAAAAAAAAGAGTTCATTGTATTAAATCTTACCATATATATATATATATATATATATATATATATATATATATATATAAATTAGAATACCATTATTTTCAATAATCATTTCATCTATAACATACAATTTTATTATTTATTTAGGTTAAATTTAACTACAGATTCATGCCAATATCAATGCATTATATTATAAAAAAATTATTTGTCTTGCTTTGTCCATAGTAATTAGTATTTTATTCTCCAACTGTTCTTCGAACATTACCAAGTCCTAAATATTGTCAGATATAAGATATTTATTCCTTATTAATTCTAGGAGTAATAATTAATATTTTAACATTATAATTCTTTGTTTACTGTGATTTTAAATGTTCTGTATATCATATGCTTATACGTGTGTGTGTCTGTTATTAAACTTATTTATAATTATATGTAATTGCAAGTAAAAATGATTTTAAATCAATCAGATTCGGAAGGAAAAGATGATCAATCATTTTGAAGAATTAGAAAGTTATTTAAGAGAATTACTATTTCTTTGTTATGACTGAATGAAAAGTATTTTTGTGGCTATATGCTATAAAGTTCGCAATGTTTATAATATTTTATGGGATTGAGTCAGTGTAATTGTTAGTTGAATATTTAATATCGGTAGTTTGCCCACTGCAGTGTAGTGTAGTGTATGGAATTGAATATTCCTTTTCTTATCCATGTATTGGAGTATTTTTGATAGGAGTGGATTGAATCATCCTTTTATATTTGATATATTGAATTAAATGTATATGAAGCTAGAGATGTTATCTCCCTGATTTTCATTTGGTGATGAGTTATTCCACCAGTTATTTAGTCTTAAAGATAGACTTGGAAGTTATTGTTGTATTTACCTGATTTGAATTAGAGAAATCTTTTATCCCATGTGTGTATTGGATCTTTTCCAGCTTATGCTATAGCCTAGTGTTTTATAGTTTATGGATAAAAAAGAAGAATAAAAGGAAATTATAGTGTCTTATAAAATGGCTGTATCGTAGTTAATAAATAGAGATTGATTGATCTTCGCTTTCATCTGTATTATGATTATATTGAAATATTATAAGCAAACTGATTAGATTGATTAACATTATTTATTTATTTTCTTTGACACACAGCATAATACAGATTCATGCACAAATTATTATGTGTGAGATATAAAAAAATTCATTATTAATATATAACTTTACTTATCATTTAAAAACATTTGTAGTAATCATTTAAGCTTCATCTCATTGATTTTTATTATTTAATCATAATTTGCATAAATAATCAAGCCAATATAGGACATTAGTTAATGAATACAATGATTTACTTTATTTTGGCAAAGCAGAACCTAGTTATTCAATAGAATACTTTACTTCAAAATTACAAAGAAAAATACATTTAATTAATAGAAGTATTTATTTTCTTTGGTAAGATAGTCCAATATTATTCCTAGTTTAAATCCCCTTATTGTAATTTAATTAAGATACTTTTAAAGAACAAGGCAAAATCTTAATTTGTTCTGTAATTAGAATATTAATCTATGTTGTTGTTATAAACTTTTAGTTAGTAAATGAGTGATATTCAGCAAAATGCTGAATAAAAGATACTTTGGTAATCAGTTACTAGAAGTGTAAGGCCATATTTTTTATTATTTTTGTATAAGTCTATCAGAAATCACTGATAGCTAAAAGGCCAATTATTTTATGGTAAATGATATGCATTAATTTAATTCATTTAATGCTAAAGATAAAAATATTTTACCAATCTATCAGAATGCAGCTGATGAATGAAATATAGTAGATGTAAAAAGTCAACAAATTGTGTTGTATTATTTATTCTTATATAAACTGTGAATAACAATATTAAATCCCTTTGGAATTTGTGTTCGTACCAATAAAAGAAAAGTAATTGTTGATTTAGCTATTTTCTATTTGATTAATAAATATTTTGTTATCTAAATTTGTATTTGGAGTTTCTTCTATAACATTCATTCGTATTTGACACTTCCACACATGCTTATACATTTATTTTATTTAATGTAACATAATTGTATTTTATTTAATTATAATAAATCTCTAGATAAGATGATACTGATTTCCTTGATTCAAACACTATGTGAGATGCCAATTAATTACTGATCATTTTTAAAAGGGTTTTGTTATTTAATTTTTGTTTAAATGATGAATTGAAATCAAAACATGCCCGATTTATTTCATTATCTAATTGCAAGTATCTAATTAGGGTATTGTTTGGTTTATAATATTATATTTATAGTTTTAAATAATAATTTGAGGTATAGAAATGTTAGATAAAGCCATACCATAAGTTAATTCCCTGAGATCTTCAATATATAATTTAAATTAGATAATAAATTCATTTTGCCAGATTAGAATAGTGAGTAATTAAAATTTAGTAATGATAAGTTTAGTTTGACTTTAGATCTAGTGAATTATACATTACAATTTCTAACATATTATTTTATTTTAGTTATAAGTTTAATTGTATTATATAGTAGAGGTTGTTCAGTGCATATGGATGATGGGAGGAGGTGAAATATAGAGTATTATTAATTAATTTTAGCTGGTAGGATTTTACCAATTTAATTTTTGTTTAGCATAGAACTGATAGATGTTTATTCCTATTAGTTATAATATTTTCTCCCACATTTAATGTACATTGTACACCTCATACACCTCTGTATCCCTCAACTGAGTTAGTTTTAGGTGAAAGCTTTAATTAAGAGCCTCATGAATAGGTTTAGGTAAAGTTAAATAAATATTTTATTCTATGATCCATAGAATTGGT
Source organism: Epiperipatus broadwayi (assembly GCA_028023455.1). NCBI lineage: Eukaryota > Metazoa > Onychophora > Udeonychophora > Euonychophora > Peripatidae > Epiperipatus > Epiperipatus broadwayi. Next base: position 466,988 of record JAQFVV010006590.1, read on the forward strand.
GCTCCCGCATAATTGTTAATGTTGGTGATAGGTGTGAGGGGTTACAATATATAATGATAAATGTGTTTATTTACTGTGCACTATAAAAGCAAAAAATAACAGTTTGTTTGTAACATAATTGAGATGTTTATATTTAAATTGAAATAAAAGTGTAGGGTATCCAAAAATTAATTAATTCAGTCACTAGTTGTAAAAAATAATAATTGAATGAATCAGTTTATGAATGTCCTATGTTTTTATTTTAAGGTAAACATAAAAAAACCAAATTGTGGCTGGTTTTTTATGAGACAGTGAATAAAAGTGTTACATATAAAATAGTTTTATATCCATTATTTGGTAATTTGTAGTATCTGGATGTTTTTCATGGTTATTTTAATTTTAAAATGGTGAACAAAAACTATGTTGAAGTCTGCATAATATTTGAAAGGAAACTCACATACATTCAAAATTGATTCCAATATTATTTTGTCTATGGAAGAAATAATGTTTTGAGAAAAGAGACTTTAACAGTTAAAGTAAACTATGACTTATTTTTATTTCTATTTGAATTTCTCATTAATGCTTATTATTTTACATATATTATTTTCAACTTTCTTATGCACTTCAAACAATACTATTTTTATCAAATATTTTATTGCATGCTCTTTTTTAAAACAGCATATATTTTCCTCTCATGGGCATCACTGAAAATTTACTGAATCAATATCATATTTGAAATTCAGTCTACTGACATACCCTGTATAAACAACTGGGTAACCAAACGCCATATTTCATTCTCATCAATTTTTAATGTTTATACAAAATTTAAAAGAAATCCACTTGATAGAAATATGTTAAACATTGATTACAAAATTTGATGTAAACAAATATACAGAGTTTTTAAGTTAAATAAAAGCATTTAAAAAATGAAGCTATTTCATTAATAAAGAATTGAATCCATTTTAAAAAAAAAAGAGAGTATAAAAGTCCATAACACTTGGAATGCTCTATGAAATAATACCCCATGCTAATTCTCTATTTGTAATAAAATATATAGATCCATAAAAATTATGTTGCAAAGTAAATGAAAGTGCACTTCTGTTTTATTGTGTTTTGGTCAAGGATCTAAAATGTGGAAAAAATATTATTACTGTACTATATTATTATTATATGTTTTGGTTCAGTTTATAAAGAGGTTGAACATTTTCAGTCATTACAAATGTACTATAAAATAAAGATCTTTACAAATTTAATCCAGTTTTTCTGACTTACACCTTTTTTTTCAGTAGCATTTCAATAAAATTTCTTATTTCATCCAATCATTTTGCATATGGTATCAAATGTTCATTTATGTCATGTTTTCTGGCAACATGCCTAGTCTAGTTTCATTTTGGTCTTTTAATTATTGGTGGTTTATGCATTTATTATAATCCTCTTTGTTTACTGTCTTCTTAAAACAGTATCATTTTCTGAAACTCTGAAGCATTATTTGCAAAAGCAATCACTCCATTTGGAAAATCTAGATATCTCAGATAATCTTCATTTTTATTTTCTTATATTTTAATGATAAGGAATCATTTATTGTACATCCTTATCACTATTAATATGTAACTTAATCAATGCTATTACATTTTAATATTCTTCAGAGTTTAAAAATAGACTTTGGTGTATATACTTCTATTAATACTCCAAAAATTTAATCACTACAAAAATGCTTTACAGCATCAACTACCTTTTCATAATCTAGAAATTCAAAGTATAATAGCAACTTATATTTATTTATTTTTTCTACAATTTTACTTAATACATGGTTATGATCTACTGTACTAAATTATTTTTAAATCCAGCTTGTTTTTTTAGAATTATTTAAGTCCAATGTTTTCTATAGATGAGTTATAATAATCTTAATGTGATTATTATACAAAACTGATAGCGAATCATAAATCTGTAATGCATATTTTATTTTTCACCATTCAGAAATATGAACTAGATATTACTAGTCAAAATATGGAAAATATGACTTATATCAAAGGACTATAATCTTAAGACTATGCACCTGGATGCGACAGTAGGGACCTATATAAATATTAACACATGATTAATGACTTTAAAAGACGATTTGTAGAGGTCCCTACTGTCGCATCCAGACGCGTAGTCTTAAGGTTATATATAACCTTAAGATATTATTTACATAATGAGTATGCGCTTAACAAATTATTAATTACAACTTTAAATCAAAGGATTATCCAACTGTTAATTAATTGAAATTAATTAATTATGAAATGAATAAATAATAATACTAACCACCCATAGATATATCAATTAAGTCTTAATTAAATCAAGAAATATCAAGTTTTTAATGGCAGAAACCAATCTTCATAAAAATAATTAGAAATTTAAAGCCAAGATATTTAAATCTCTTTATTGTCATATAAGAATATAAATAATATTTCTTAATATAATTTTATATAAAGTAATTATTATATAGGAAATGATACAGTATATTTAAATTATAATCTTGTTCTTAGACAAAAAAATAGTATCCCCAGAGATTTAAAAATATATTTTTTATTGACAATACTTACACGAATTTAAAACACTAAATAAATGAAATATTAATATTATCAGACGTTTTCCATCATAACATTAAATAATTGAATATGAATTAAACTTTGCAAAACAAATAAAAATTTCTATATATTAATTTTATAAATATTATAAGATAAATAGCGTGTTCTTATGGGAATTATAACCCTAGATTTTACCTATTAAATGAAATGCAATTTATATATACTTTGTTAATTTTTTCTCAAAGAAATCGCTAATCTATTATGTAAAAATGAATAAAATAAATTATTAACTACGACATTCTTTTATTTACTTCAAATTATTAAAATGTTATTGGACAGAGTGAATATGTTTAAAAGTTTTCAAATGTTTTACATATTTAAATACAATTGTTTTATGTTGATTTATAATAGTTTCTGATTTCAATAAAATAATATTTATTGATATATTAATAAGCAATACCCCTTTTAACTACGATAAATAAGTAAGATAAACCTGTTAAACATATAATTCTGTCAAAAGTTAAATAAATATTCATAAAGTATCTATATGATGATTTCATAAAAAATCATCCTCTATTGGTCAATAATGATTTAACGATATCTTAGTATGAAATATTATTGATACAAGTATATATAAAACATATATTTAAAATGACGCTAATCAAGCTATTATGTTACAGAGCTAAAATTACTGCGGACATGTAATAATAGCAATAATAAAATATAAATTGTCCATAAGTGTTGGGTTTCCTTGTTTTTTGTATGAAGAGAATATGTAACTATGAAGCAAGAAACTTTGGAGAAGTTACCTCTTTCACTCAATAAGTACTTTTTTTAATCCTATGACCATGAGAAAAAAGTAAATAAATAATCACATACATATAAAAGAAGAAGAGATTAATACTATCATCTACATATTTAATTTTATAATAAAATAAGTAATGATCACATATTTTAACTATATCTATACATAAAAAAATACAGTTAATGTTTTTATTCTGTTATATTTTTGTCTGATACCCCTCCATAAAACTTAAATTGCATTCATTACTCATATTAATATTTTAACAAGTTTGAAATTGCAGATTTGATAGTGAATAATGTGCAAAAGTCATTCCAACCTCATAAATCTGAATACATGCTACCATATATATATCTAATATATATAAAATGTCTGTTAATTAAAAAATATTGTAATAACTCAAATAATAAACATAATGATAATTAATAATTATATATAGTCTTTCAATTCGCAGAAGCACTTTTGGTTAAGGAATTAAGCTAATGTACTTTTTCAGATTGAACAACTGTATATAACAGTTAACTATAGTTATATATATATATATATTCTATACCTATATATTGAACAACTGTATATAACAGTTAACTATAGTTATATATATATATATATTCTAACCTCGACTCGTGCATCTTCACTACCAGATATTATATGGTCTGAAATAAAACGGGTTCTATCTCAATTAATAATTAATAACTAAAATATTCAGCATTAAAATTAAAATATTTCACTAGCTCAAATTTAAAATACGAATAAGGTTCAGTTTATAAAAATAAATTAAATAAATATTTAATATTTTCATGAGACTTGAAGTGAAAATACAGGTGACAAGATAGATTACATTGAGCCAATATCCCACAGGATACTACCTCAATGGCATAAGAACACTATCCCCCCTTATTACTATTTCAAATAACAAACTCATAGTATTCTTACAACTTTAATAACTTCTACTCACTAAGACTAAACTAATAATTAAATCTTAATCTTCTATTTAATAATCTAGCTCAATAAAATAATCTCAGGTTCATAAAGTTTATTCTAAGTTAATAAAAATACGGTAGTAAAATATGAGAAGGGATTTTATGTCATAATCTACTACACTGAAACTAATAATCATAAATAACAATAATAATATTCTTCATTGTTTAACTAATTCTGTATATCTTTTCTTTTTACTATAATTTTATTACCATAATAAAATAATGAAATAATATAATATGATCTTATATCTTCATGTAATGATATAATAAATACATGGTAGCATATGATAATCTGATAAACAAAGGATGTGTGGCAACTGATAGCATATAATTTAATATAATATTGTGATAACTGATTTATGACCAGTAAAATAATGTAAAATTATGATTATTTAATTATAATGAATACCAATAAAATATTTAAAATTCTTAAAATAATTCTCTATTTATCTTTTGTGCAAAATTATATATTTGTTTCAATGATTATGCATATATCGTGATTTCATGCAGCGATGTGGAGAAATAAATAACTCGGACATAAAATTTTTGAAATAACAAAATTTAACAAAGTTTATTACTAACAACAAATAAATAAACAATTTATTTACACTATTTACAGTGGAGATTCTTAACTATTTTACTTTACAGTTTGATCTACCAGGTTATAAAAAAATAATTTATATTTCAATTATATCTTTATTTAGATTTAGGACAAAATTAAAAAAAAAATTGTTACTATTTGGTGTCTCATTATGGTTAACTTATTACAAATATATTTGTCTACTTTATTAGCAACAGCATTTTATCCTTAATATTATTAAACTATCTTATTTTAAAAATTCATACTTAGAAAAACATTCTATAGAAAACAAAATTTTATAATGAGTATGGATTTCTCAAAATATTAAAAAAAAATTTCATCTTGCAAAGTCAAAGATGTTAAACAAAATATTATCCAAAATTCAGTACTAGATTTTAGTATTTATCACACAATGTTTACTAATTATAATATATTCTTCTTTAAGTCTTACTTTAGTATGATATAAATGTAATTATTAATATATTTCTGTTAATCAATAAACAAAAAAATATACTATGCATATTGTTTACATAATTTACTTTGTACTATTGTATTTTAAAATATGCAATACTTATTTTTCTCTTAAAAAAATAATAAAGCATTTAAAATTATTATCACTTTAAAGAAAATATCTTTGTTTAGATACCCTATTTAAAAAAAAAATATATTTCATTTCCGAAATAAAATTCAAAATATATTCTATGATTCTTTTCTTTCCTTAGGATACTTTGGATCTTCAATTTTAAGTTATAACATCCTATTCCTTCTAAGCAAATAAACCAATCTTATACAAAACGATAACATAACCTAAGTTCTAAATTATTTATCATTTCTTTTAAAATATCTTACTAAATGATGCAGTTACATGAAATAAAGATAGTGAAAACAGATGCATAGGATTAAGGAAGAACGGTAGAGTATTACTCTTAACATATCTCAAAATCATGGCACAGTGCGAAGAGGTATGACATATACCTGCCTGATATCCTCTAGTACAGGGACGATGTTAAAGCAATTTCTTCAGCTTTATTAGAACCTCAAATAGTTAAAGAAATATAAACACTGCCCAAATAAAATGTGTATCAGTCATAGGGCTTTGTTAACTATGCTGATATCCACATAAAGACTAAATATTATTTCCATTCCTTATAACATCATATTTCTTAAAACATCATCTTGGTTTCCTGTTCACTAAGTACTTCCAAGCCATTATCTCAACATTATTTCTCAAGATTTTCCACATCTTACATCGATAAATAACTATCTGCATTTACAAAACAATAAATAAAATTCATTAATAGTTAAACAATCTTATGATTCCATAAGAAAAGTCTGCTTACTTCATTATTCTATATGTCTAATCATATACAATCTACTTAGACAATATTTGAATACCCCATAACATAAAAATTTTAAAAGAATCACATAATTATTTGTTATGTTGGATTATATCACTAATAAAAAAAAATAAAATAAAAATCGTCATATGCATATTTTCAAATCAATCCTATCTCATAATGTTTTTTAAAATGTTGTATGAAATGCGGTACATATAAGTAAAAAAACTTTTACACTTCATTCTTCCAATTTATGGATGATCTAAAGAAAACAAAAAAAATATACATTATAAATTATCAATAGTTATTATTATTACCAATAACCTTTATCTAGTCATCGTGTTCAGTAGGTTTCCTTTATCCACTTGAGCATTGCAGATATAAAAAAAATTCACACCCATACACTTTATATTAAAATATTTTTAGCTAAATTATTAGATTGTTATATTATAAAATTTTAATATTAATAAATTAATGTTTTTATGTTTTTCCTAATCTTATATAAAAATTTAGATTTAAACTAGGTTAACAAAATAAAAGGAATCAAAACTATAATTACATATTTTCTTGACGATAGTTCCTGATAAGTCCAAAATGCTTATTATTTTCTCTAGAGTTTTTCAAAAATGTTCTCCTCCAAGTGTGTTAAAGTTTAAAACAAAATAATTATTAATCCATTTAATAAAATTTATAGAAAATAATCCTTGGTTTTAGTATTTAGGATGATAATTATTAAATCATAATATCAATTAATCCTGTGAAAGCTTCTTAATCTTCTCTACCAATATTCTCTGCATATCCGATGCATCAATCCATCTAACTTAACTTTAAAAATATTCGATAAACTTTTAAGTACTATTTGTATTTCCATGGATCCATCTTTTATTCACCTATGTGTTCACTTTTTTTATATAAGTTTCCTTCTTGATACATTTAAACTTTTGTTTGGTATTTTATAAATCTCTTTTAAAAATAAAAAAAAAAACTTCAAGTACTTTTAAACAAATCTTTTCTAAATACATTTTTAAATAATTCTAAGAACGAATATTTTAATATCAAAAACGCTTCTGTAACATATTTTCCTGGGTTCTTTCTTTAATTCTTGAAAATATTTTTAAAAAATGTTACCTTCAGAAAGTATATAACATTTTACTCCTTAGAATATAATATTCTATAAAATAATTCATGAAATATAATTGTCTTATTACTATTTAAAAAATAAGTCTTGGATAAACTTATAAATAATACATTTCAATACATTTTTTTAGACTCCGTATAATGTCCGAGCTGTGGTTTTTTATGTACCAAAACAGTTCTTCGGTGAAGTATTAATAAAGCTGTATCAATAAATATTTCAAACATTTTTTCAGTATTACAATTTCTATCCATTTTATTCCACAGTATATCCATTTTTTATTGCGTAGTCTAGGTTAAAGTTCAGATAAAATACTACTGGCAAGTAACTTTTAAAAAATTAGAAAATCATCTCTACAAAGTTTCTAAATATATAATTTTTAACACCCTCTTTTGCAAAAATACTTTTAAAAATTATCAATTAGTTTTTTGCAAATAAAACAATAAGAAAGTACTAAAAAATTGACTAATATAAAAATTTTAAAAATACTATCTTTTTGATAGTTATAATTTACCTTTCTCTGGTTTCAATACATTATTAATCTCCCCAGATAACCCCGTGCAAATCATATTTATAGTCTGTAAGAATATTTATTCCTATTGGTTAATTCTTACTTTAGCTTGAGAACAAATTTACATATTTTCAATTTCAAGTAGAATTGAATTTCAAAATTAGAAATTATGACGTAATGAACTTAAAATATTATTTAAAATATTACTTTTAAATAAATTATTATTTTATTAAAACTATTTAAACATTTAAAATAACTTTTAAAATAATTTTAATAACCTATTCCCTTTATCTTTTTTTATTTAAACAAAATATTTAATTTTTTTTTTATTAACTGTATTTGTCTTTATTACATCATTTAAACATGTTATACGATAGTTAACTTAATATTTATTATTATGTGCTTTTATGATAGGCAACAATTCTATCCAATTCTATAATATAACTTTTAAAATATTTTAAACTTCGTTACTTTAAATACAAACAAGCATGTGTGTGAAAGTATTAGCATACAAGTCACATGATTAATAATTTTGACAGATGATTTTTAGTCTATTTCTCTGCCTAGATTTATAAAATTGATACATTTATTATATTTAATAATATAATTATAAAATTTGGAAGAACAATTTAGAAAATATAGAATTAAATACAATTCCCACCTTCATAAAGTTTATTTTTAAAAATATACTATATTAATTTTGATTATTAAATATGATCGCAAATTTAAATACTGTATAACATTTATTTATCTATACGTTTAAGACTATTAAAATTGAGCTTATTAAATATACTTTTAATTATTTACAGCTGTGTTATTTAATATGGCCAGCTTTTACAACCATATGCAACAATATTTAAAGCTTTACATAACTATTTTTAAATGATTTTATATACTACGTATTCTCTTTAGCTTCAAATTGTACTTTAAAGATATAATTGACTTAATATAATTACTGTATTAAAAGAACATATTCTAAAATTTAAAATTTTTTAGTAATTGACTGTTATGAACTATTACCGACCTATAGAAAAAGGCACAATATATATATATATACACACACACCTGGGTCTCACTTTATGTGGTAGATAGGTTCCACAGAAAATCCACATTAAAAAAAATTGCCCCAAAATAGTTTTAACTTACCTTAAAAAATGGGGGATCGGTTCCAAAATTTTCAAAAATCACATAAGAGCAAAGCAACAACATAAACTTACTTTAAAATTCGCAGAAAAAAAAAAAGAAATAAAGTATGACTAATAAAAAATTTCAAATATTTGAAAAAAATTGATACAAGACAAACTTTTTTTATTATCTATTCAATTTTATTCAAAACAATATGTTTTTACGTGTAATTTATTTTACATTTTTTTCATACATATTTAATCATTACCACTATTTGACAATATGTGTTTTGTATGTGAACTGGAAAGAAATCAGATTCATCCCAAAAAAAAACTACAATTAGTGCCACCTTCAGTCTTATACTGTGTTAATGGTTAACTATTGACAACGTAATCAGTGATTAAACTTTTAGACAATGATTTTACTAATTGTTTATGAAGCTCTCGATATCCAGACTACTATGTCTAGCTGTGAAAGAATGCACTTCTACTAGTGCAACTATATATTGTATCGGGTGGAATGGTTTACCAGCAATTAATTATAAGACAAATATAAATCCCTGATGGAGTAAACACAATATTTACTTTTACTCTTCAAATAAAATTATCTTATGAGAACAAATTATAAGACTAAATATAACACAGTATTTATTATTAATTCCTTGCAATTTATGTATTGCTCCACCATGGCACCTTAGGCAGAGAAGAGAATACTCAAAGAGCACCTGAATCCAAGCCAGCAGATATATCTGTGAAATACATCTAACTGACCACATTTGAAGGAAACAGATTTTTTCTTGACTGCTGAATTCAACACCATGTTCAAAGCACTTTTTTGTTTTGTTTAAACATGGGCGCCAGTTACTTATCCAGAAGATAAATAATGCACTTTAAACAATGGCCACTAACTCAATGCCTAAATTATACCCATGACTAGCTCAGCAACTTGTAATCAATAACAATGTATTCCTTAACTAATGGTAAAAAAAGAATTGACTGACAGGATAAAGCTTTAAGTTTAACCGAGAGTTTATTTTAATTGACACTAATTATTAAAGTTTTAAACTACTTTAGATATTTTTAATTAACATAGACATTTAAGGTACTTATATATGACCACACACACACATTTTAAATACACATGAAAATATAATCTAACAATGTTAAATGACAAAATATTAAATAGTATGATAAATATTAAATATAAAGCATTCAAATCAATAGTTCTTTATGTGTCGATAGTATTCCTTTACTACTGATGCTGGATGCTTTATAGATGCCAATGACTACTTTGAGTTTATAAATGGAAATAAGAAAGTTATTAAATACTTAGGTTTTTTGAGCATGGAGATTTTGGTTGTTTTCTTCCTGTGTTTTCTGTGTGATTCTGAATTGTTTTATTTCCAGCTGGCTAGTTTAATGTTCTGTGGAGAATTCCTGTTGATTGATGATCCTGGTTCCTTCTTTTATTAAGATTGAGGATGGTTATTTATTTCATGGCACTATTATTATTAAAACAGTAGATACTCAGATGGCTCTTATTTATTTGTGCAGCTGTTACTTCATCTCAGGCAGAGTACTGGTATTTGGACAAGGTTTGAAGTTCATCATATGTTCTGATGAAGCTATTAACACTGCATGACTGATTGACAAATTGACCTCATAGATTGACTGATGAAAACTAAAAAACTGCACAATCTAAATTGTTTTATAAACTCACTGAATATGATCTCAGCTGTTTCTCAAACTCAATGAACTGTCTGATAAAAAATTGAGTATTTATACATACAATGTGTTGTCCATTTTGATATCCTCCTGCTATATCTGTTGTTGAAGTTCTTTTCTTAAATTAATTACATTGCTTTGAGATAAGCTTTTAATCCTGTTATTGGAGATATCAGTTAGCAGCCATCCAACATGTTGTTTTTACATTTTTTGATTAGTAGCCATCACTGTGTTTTTAAATATAATATTTCTTTATTTAATTTTAACACACATGTATTTATGCAATGTTTATAATCGCACATATATATTTTATTAACAAGCATTCATCATTTATGCACATGTATATTTTATTAACAATCTACAATTTAATTTTTAAGATGCCTTTTTTTTATTTTACTTAAATAAAAAGAGATTTATATTTTTATACTTTAAGTTATATTTCAACTAATAATAATAATAAAAAAACTCTTTAACTTCTTTTAATTTTACATAACTATGAATTAATTGTTTCTATTAAAACTCTTTAAACTTAAAACTTTTAGTTTGACATTTCTAAAGCAAACCCCCTCCTCTCTTTTAATTAATTAATTGTAACTTTTATTTAAAAAACTCTTCGATTTTTAATTTACATTTATGAAAACAAACTGCAATATAACTATTAAACTTTTACATACTATTTCTTTTAATGAATAATTTTGTTTTAATATTTTTTAAACAAATTATTAAATGTACCAACCATGATCTTGGTATATTACACCACCCTCTGTTTGAGAGTAAATTGCATCATTTTTGACCATTTTATCTCTGAGAACTTTAATTCTTTATTCTGAAATCATTTACTATTTTTCTAGGTTTACTTTCTAATATCTGACACTTTACATGCTAAGGGCAAATTTCAATTATACTTTATTTCTTTTGATGCTGGAAACATTGCTTACAATGATCTGAGTGCTGAATAGTGACCATGAGGACAAACTAATTTTGCGGCACAGGGATCTTTTGGAAGCGAAGTGGATGCAGATTTGCTGGCTTATACCGACTTACATGTATGAAAATGAAGCTTTTGTGCATGTTCTCTTGATTGGACTTTGACAAAGAAAAGGTCATTGCGGATGGCAGGATTCATCAATTGTCCAATCTGACTTACACTTTGGAAATAAGGTACAAGATATGGGGATTCTCCCCTGAGGAAGTGACTTGTGACTTAATCTGGTTGTTCCCAGTGCACATTTTAAATGAGGAATGATTCCTGATATGTCTGTCACGGGTGCTAAATTTTATCCAGCTGACAGCTATAACTTATTCTTATCTAAATATTTGTGAAAGCTTTTTTACACTATCTTCTACCTTGAACTTATGTCTCTCTTCTATTTCTTAATCTACATTTTTTTAGTTTGTCCTTCCCTTCACTTACATCTCTTACTAACTCAACTTTGTTTTCATCTTCCTGACTTTCTTTAATTAAATATACTTCTATGATCACTTGATTTTTCTCTACCTTTCCTGTAATTTCACATTTTATTTCTTTTATTTCCACAATGAGTTCTTTTATTTCTGATTTGACTTCTAGCTGGCATTGTTTCAATTTCTGACTCAATTCTTCTTTGAGGTCTTGCTGACTTTGTTTGATTTATCGCATATCTGCTTTGAATTTTTGCATTTCTTTCATCATATTCATCATCATTTTCATCATCATCTGTGTCTCAGATATCTTTTCTTTCTCTTTCTCCACTAACTGAGGATTTTTTAAACATATATCAGTCTTTCTTTCAGCTCTATTTTCGAAAATTCCAATTTCAAAGTTGTTTTTTTCTTTCTATTAAACTAGCACTTATGTTAAACTAAATTTAAATACTTTTGTTTATTTATTTCTTTTTAAAACAGAACACACAACTAACTCCACCCCATTGTCCTTTTCTCTACCCATTCTTAACACTTTATCTCCACCAAAAATATCCAACTGACTCTGATTTAACAGAATGATTTATTTTAAATAGCGTAATTTGCAAAATCTCTTTTTATTCAAAGAAAAAAAGTTTCGGTCAATTCTTTTTTTAAATTAAACAACTTTAAAATATGTAATTTAGCTTTTCTATAAAAAATTTATTTTCAAACAAGAAACAAAGTATTTAATTACTGTCATTTCTTGGATTCATGCACCCATGTTGGGAGACAATTGTACCAGGTGGAATGGTTTACCAGCAATTAGTTATAAGACAAATATAAATCCCCGTTGGAGTAAACACAATATTTACTTTTACTCTTCAAATAAAATTATCTTATGAGAGCAAATTATAAGACTAAATATAACAGTATTTATTATTAATTCCTTACAATTAATGTATTGCTCCACCATGGCACCTTAGGCAGAGAAGAGAGTATTCAAAGAGCACCTGAATCCAAGCCAAAAGATATATCTGTGAAATATATCTAACTGACCACATTTGAAGGAAACAGATTTCTTCTAGACTGTTGAATTCAACACAACATTCAAAGCACTTTTTTGTTTTGTATAAACATGGCCACCAATTACTTATCCAGAAGATAAATAACACACTTTAAACAATCACCACTAACTCAACACCTAAGCTATACCCATGGCTAGCTCAGCTACTTGTAATCCATAACAACTTATTCGTTAACTAGTGGCAAAAAAGAATTGACCGGCAGAATAAAGTTTTAAGTTTAAAAGACAGTTTATTTTAATTAACACTAATTATTAAAGTTTTGAACTACTTTAGATATTTTTAATTAACATAAACATTTAAGGTACTTATATATGACCACATACACACATTTTAAATACACATGAAAATAAAATCTAACAATGTTAAATGACAAAGTATTAAATAGTATGATAAATCTTAAGTATAAGGCATTCAAACCAATAGTTCTTTATGTGTCGATAAAATTCTTTTACTACTGATTCTGGAGGCTTTATGGATGGCAATGACAACATTGAATTTATAAATGGAAATAAGAAAGTTATTAAATACCTAGGTTTTTAGAGTGTAGAGATTTTGGTTGTTTTCTTCCTGTGTTTCCAGGGTGTTTCTGAATTGTTTTATTTCTAGCCAGCTGGTTTTAAACTTCTGCAGAGGATTCCTGTTGATTGATGATCCTGATTACTTCTTTTATTAAAGTTGAGGACAGTTATTTAGTTTGTGGCACTATTATTATTAAAACAGTATATACTTGGGTGGCTCATATTTATTTGGGCAGCTGTTACTTTATCTTAGGCAGAGCACTGGTATTTGGACAAGGTTTGAAGCTCATCATATATCCTGATGAAGCTATTAACACTGCATGACTGATTGACGAATTGAACTCATAGATTGACTGATCAAAATTAAAAAACTGCACAATCTAAATTGTTTTCTAAACTCACTGAAAATGATCTCATCTGTTTCTCAAACTCAACTGAACTGTCCGATAAAAAATTGACAATTTATACATACGATGGGTTGTCCATTTTGATATCCACCAGCTATATCTGTTGTCGAAGTTCTTTCCTTGATTTAATTGCATTCCTTTGAGATAAGCTTTTAATCCTGTTATTGGAGATATCAGTTAGCAGTCATCCAACATGTTGTTTTTACATTTTTTGATTAGTAGCCATCACTGTGTTTTTAAATATAATTTTCCTTTATTTCATTTTAACACACATGTATTTATGCAATGTTTATAATTGCACACACATATTTTATTAACAAATATTCATCATTTATGCACATGTATATTTTATTAACAATCTTCTATTTAGTTTTTAAGATGACTTTTTTTCTTTTACTTAAATAAAAAGAGATTTATATTTTTAAATTTTAAATTATATTTCAACTAATAATAATAAAAAAAAACTCTTTAACTTTTTTTAATTTTATGTAACTATGAATTAATTGTTTCTAGTATAACTCTTTGAACTTAAAACTTTTAGTTTGACATTTCTAAAGCAAATCTCCATCCTCTCTTTTAATTAATTAATTGTAACTTGTATTTCAAAAACTCTTCGATTTTTAATTTACGTTTATGAAAACAAACAGCAATAAAACTTTTAAACTTTTACATACTATTTCTTTTAATTAATAATTTTATTTTAATACTTTTTAAACAAATTATTAAATGTACCAACCATGGTATTGGTATAATACATAGCACACTTTTACGAGTGTGTTAATAATGAGTAATGGTTAAATTTTATTTTATACATGTGTATACACATGAAGAAACTTTTAGACAAAAAAAAGTTACAATTAAAATTTTTTTAAAACTTTTAAAGATATGTTCTTTTTAAGTAGCAATTAAAGTTCTTAAATATTTTTACATGTAATTTGTTTCTGTCTAAAAGTTTCTTCCTGTATATTTGTGTTTAAAAAATATAAACACACTTTAAAAATACATTTTTTAAAAAAAAATATATGTATAAAAGAAAATATAAACATACACATACATAACACAGACATACAACTACTATTTAGCTCTCATTGGAATTTTATAGCTTGTTCATTGCAGCAAACTCAGATTTCAGCATTTTGTCTCACACATCAATGTAAAATATATGATTAAATGATTATTACTGAGCAAAAAATTATAAATTTGACAGACATTTTTGTTTACTACTGAAATAAATTTTAAGTGTTCACATTTTGTTTCTATAAATATTAAGAAAATGAAATCTTTGTTATTTCTGATTATGTATGTTTTAAAAATCTAAAAGAATGTTTATTTATTTCTGCTATATATAATAAAATATGTTTTAAAAGTTTAAAAGTATAAATAGATTGTTTACCTAGAAGCTTTTTCTAAATAGCTTCAAAGGCTACATTCACATTACCTGCTAATATAACATATTTTTGGGAACAAATGTATTTGAAGTCAAAATAAATTATTAATAGTTTATATTTTTTTACATTTAATAAATATAGTGAAATATGAACTTCTTGATCACATAAAAGAAAACCGCATAAAAAATATTAAGAAAAACCATGAATTGCATTAAAAAAATGCATAAAATGAGACCTGGGTGTGTGAATATATATATATAATTTAAAATAAAGCATATTTGTTACGTACTATGCATTATGAAATTTGAGTACTTAATAATAAACTTGAATAAAACTAGATTATTATACACTTTAATTTAAAACATCAAAACAATTTTTAAAAAAAAAAAATTAAAAAAATAATTTATACAGTTTTGCATATCAAATTTTGATATACATTTAAAGCATAAATAAATGAAGACTATTTGAATAAATTTTGAAATCACTATTATGAGTGAACAAATTTTAATAATTTATTGTTAGTAATGTAAAACAATAGAGGTACTATTAACATTTAAAACAGAAGACTTTATCAGTTCTTAACCACTGTGCTATTAAATACAGTTAGATCTCACCCTGTTTTAATTGTCATACATGTTATTTACATTTCATGGGTATTGTTTGTGTCAATTTTGGTCACATTTTCTTCATTTTAGGCTTAATTTATAGGAAATTTGAAATTTAAAATTTTATTTATAAATAAGTCTGCATATGGTGATATATTTTGAAAAAAAAAATCAATTTTCATTGCTGCATATTGGTATGTTGGCCAGCCTTTTTTCTATGATTGGATGGCTGCCAACTCTGGAAATTGTGCTGCAAGCATTTTGAAATGACAAAGTCACAAATCAAACAAAATGTTTTACATGTTTGTAATTGATTATGAACATAAATAAATATACTTATCATAATTTTTTACATTCATAATTAAGATTTTACATTACATTATTGAAATATAAAGTTTGATTTAAAAATTTTTATATTTTATAAGGAAAATAAGTGTGGAAAAGTGACCACTCTTCAAGACAAGTGGTTGATCCCTCTAGTGACTAACATATCAGGCATTTCTAAATGACAAAGCCAGAAATCTAAACAAATGTTTTACACATTGATAATTGATTTTGAATGTAAATAAATATATTTATCTTATTTTTTTACATTCATAATTAAGATTTTACATTACTTTATTGAAATATAAAGATTGATCTGAAAAATTTTAAACTTTACAAGGAAAATAAGTGTGGGGAAGTGACTACTCTTCAAGACAAATGATTAAGGTTGACCACTACTGATTGTAATTTTTGTACCAGGCGTGTCTAAATGACAAAGTCATAAATCAAAACAAAATATTTTACACATTTGTAATTGACTTTGAATGTAAATAAATATATTTATTTTAATTTTTTACATTCATAATTAAGATTTTATATTACTTTATCAAAATATAAAATTTGATTTAAAAATTTTTTAATTTTACAAGAAAAATAAGTGTGGGAAAGTGACCGCTCTTCAAGAAAAGTGAATAACATTGACCACTACAGAATTGGGGTTTATATAGATTGGTTAAGATATAATTTTTTGTTTTACTGCTGGCTATTTTTAAATGTTTTTCTTATATTCTTCTTCAGTTATTAACTTTATTTTTAATTTTTCATTACATTTAACCAATTTGAATTTAAAATTATTCAATTTTTAGAAGCTGAAGTGAAAAAATTCTGTGTATTTTAGATTAATATTTTATCAATAGAAACAGACTGGAAATGAAACTGACGAATAATTGTTCTCAGATTTAAGTAATGGACCAATACAAAAATTAGACAAAGATTTTAGAAGTTGATGTTGGCATCTTAAGAGTTAAGATAGAGTTATGTACAGTTTTTAGATAGTTTGCTGTATAAATATTATGGAATACTCATTTTTTTACAAATAATGTTTAAATGATTTATTAAGAATTCTTGATGTTCATATTTGCTTTCCTGATGGTATCAAGGTTCTTGAAAATTATAAAAGTATTAAAATTTTTATATTGATATTCTTTCTTTAATTCTGTATCAGTTGCTAAAATATATTGCCACACCTCTTTTTACAATTATACTTATCATTAACCTTTTATATTATTGACACCAAGATTTTTAGGCAAAATTCATTATTAATCATGTTAATTTAAATCATACTTGTACAATCATCTATTGAGATATTTCACTAATTTAAAAAAATATATATATACACTTTCAAATATTAATTTTGTGGGACAACAAATATATAGAGGCCAGTATTATTGAAAAGTGGTTAGGTCAAAATATTTTAGTCTTACCTCCATATACTTGATGACAGTCTTTGGTCTTCAATCTTGAAAGCATTTGCAAGATTACTTAAAGAAGATTTTTGGAATGAAAAAGATTAACAATTTGTATATTTAATTAAAAAATAGTTATTATTTTTATATAAGGCTGAGGCTGCAGAAATTGTATATTTCTAGGAATTTACCTAGAAATAGTGCCATCATGTGGCTGACATCATAGAATAGAAAACTACCATTAAATAATATAAATTTCTCCAAAAGACGAATGATAACTCATTGGAAGCTTCAATTATTTCCTATTTAATTACATATAAGCTGAGTTATTTATTATTTACAGATAATAATTGTATAATAATTATTAATAAACAAAAGCACATATGAATGCAATAACTTTTATTTTTAAAAATAAAAGTTAATGAGTTTTAGCATAATAACAACAAAGAAATGTATGATTATTATGATCAATGCACCTTATGAAACTGATTGCTAAATGTCATTAATAACACTGTGTCAGGATCTGATAAGGTATTCTAAATAATTATAAAGATGGTTTTTATTCTCTGTTTCATTATGAACTCATTTTTTCAATATATGCAAGTTTCAAATATGATTTTTAGATTTTTTTTATTTATTTTTAAGTGTAAATTTCTATCATATCAACTCCAGTTTAGAATAACTATTTAGTACTAAATCCAAGATTGAAAGATTAATGAGAGATAATAATGGGCCCATTGCCATATAAAAGGGTTAATTATTATTTCTTATTTTGATTGAATAATGATGCATCAAAAGTTATGGTCATCTTAAAGAAAAGAAAGTCCTTTGTCAGTTCATTTTATTTAATGTTTTTTGAAACTAAATATCTGATCAATTATTTAAAAAAAAGATTTAAAATTTGCTCTGCTTTAAATACTTTTCTATTAAAATTGTTTTGCAGATATAGATCATTGCTTAAATTATATGCTTGGCATGTTTCTTTTTTTTACTTTTCACTAATTACTCGACATTAAATCATTGTAAATTTAACACTTTTAGTTTTTAGTAATAAACAACATTGGGAACAATAAATTCATTGTCATTTTGTAAACTCAATTATTCACATTCTTTTTTTTAAATTCAACACATGATTTGAGTTTATATTGAGTTGGATTTCGATGACTCCTATTTTTAAAACAATTTGATCAAATTTGTTTTATTTAATTTGATCACATTGTCATACATATATAACTAAAATTAAATCAATTTGCTGATATTTTATGTGTATGTAAAATTATTCTACTTTATATCTTAGCAAAATAATTTATAAATAAGATTTAATTTCTTAACATAAATATTACTCTAACAAGTGTCTATATGTGTGTGTACACGCATGTGTGCATATTTATATTTTTTCATTTATACATATACTGTTATCAGGATAACACTGGTTTATTGAGTAAATAAAATATTCTCAATACAAAATATAAGAACATTCCGTTTTATCTCTTTACCTAAATTCACTTACATAAGCAAATCTGAAACACTTTGAAAAGAAAGCATGAAGATCTTAAATCGATCATATTACTTTTTTAAAGTTATATTTTAAATTGCTTTATATTATTTTAATTGACATTTTCAAAATTATTCAATTCCAAAAAAATTATTTTGTGCTTCAAATTAAGAGTATTTTCTTTACTCAATAAACTAGTTCTGGGATGTTAATCTAGTTATTATATAATATTAACCATTAGAAAAAGTTTATATGTAAATATATAGAAATGAGATAATATCCATTAAATAGAGAAACACATAACTTTTGATGTTAGTAAGAAACTATCAATTACTACTAAGAGAACATCAAAAGTTAAGTCTTTCTCTATTTAATGGATATTATCTCCTCATTTCTAAATAATAAATCCATATAAACATTTAATTCAATATATTGTACCAGTCAAAAAATGTGTATCTATCCAACAAGATCTGGAATACAGGTATAGTACCTTGAGTCCAACCATGTACAAGATATACAAGTTAGGTACCTCATGGATTCTGTCCTATTTACCTATATTCCCTGGTCAAAGTCTTAATCAAAAATATTTCTCAAAGATTACATCACACTCCTTTATTTTCACTGTCCCAGAGCCGAGCCTTAGAGCATAAGATTCACAACAATTATAATTTAATGAGACCTTGGGTGATTGCACTTATGTATGACTTAACATAAGATACCAACTAAAATAGAAAGTAAATAAAATAATTTTGACTACACTGGAAATTTAGTTTTATAGATATATTTTGTCTTGTTAATTATTTAATTTACACTTTACTCAAGCTTACAAACAATTCTCTACAACGGTTTAATATTTATACAGGTAGGCTTATGCAAGACTGCATCATGCAGTATATCTTTACATATAGCGGTCACTTTCTTAATTTATTACAGCCCTCACAAAATTATTGGTTTATATTATTTAAACAAAAAAAGCTTAAATTAAATGACCATGGATTTTAGTATACATACATTTTCCGTTTGCATTTATTGCAAGAAAAATGGAATTGCCATTGGTCAGCCATCCTATTTAAACTTGATGAACTGATTATTTAACAAAACACTGTTTCAGATTTTAATTTTCTAAGAAATTATATAACAAAATGACATCAAAAAAAATAATTATATCAAAATAATTTGATGTTTTTCTAAAAATGACAACAAACAAAAAACAAAATCATTTATTTTACCTTTCTTGACAAATAACAACTAATTCTCATTCAAATAACGTCTTTTATTTATTTTAAGAATGGACTTCACTGGAACAGTGTTAAGTTATTAAAATTAACATTATAATGTTTTAGAACTGTAAAGTATTAAGGAATGGTTAATCATCAAACACACAGACCATATTGAGTTTGCATTCAATTTAGCCCTTTTATTTATTTATATATCTCTAACATGACTTAGTTAACTAACATAGTTTGACTAACCCCAGACTAAAACAAAATAATTAGTTACTCAGCTGAAGATTCTCAAGTAATAGAATCATTTCTCTATGGCTTATGTATTAGATAGGCAATACAAGAAAAGAATAAAGTCGGGTTAATAAAAATATGAATGCAAGAGAAAGAAAAATAAATGTAAGTTAATATGAGCCACTTTACAGATACTCACAATGCCTACAGCCATGAAGAAAAATGGTTTGGTACTTCTGCGATATTGCAAAATGGTACCTAATGAAGAGATAGGAAATTACAGGAGTCCCATGTCCATCATATAGATATAATGTAGACTACCCAACTCTACTTGCTTACTTTCTGTCCCACCACAGTATATGCAAGCTGGAGTAAGATTACATGCAACTAATTGACCATTCTAGGTCTGATCCACCATGCTTGGCATTTATTATCAACCCGACTCTTACCCAATGGGGATAATTATAAATAAATAGCCTTAAAAAATGTAATACTGCATAATGATCAACCTGTGCAACCAATTACTTCAGGTAAAAAAGTTAATTAACAAACAAAAATATAATAAATAAGGAAATGTATTTCTTGAATAGACCCCCCACCCTTTTATTTTTGACTCTTAAAAGATTGCAAGATAATTAACCAACACTGTTTCCAGAACAAAATCCTGGGAAATCATTAGCAAACTTACTCTACTTACTAGTGTAAAACTCATTTTATTATATATTTATTTAAGATAACTTCACTGGCAAGAAAGAGAAAAACAACTTATTTTCTTTGAAAATACTTTCTTTGCTGACCTTCCCCTCTTTTTTTAACACAATTCGCTCTTTCGCAAATTATCATCTCAAAACTCTCACAAGTAAAGTTTGCTTTTTTAAAAAAAAAAAAAAAACCAAGAAATTTATACTACTGAAATCAGTATAAAACAAATAAATATTATATTTTCATATTAGAATAAAATATCTAAAATGTTGTGAGATTGAGTTATTTAAGAGAATTCCAAATAATTTAAATGGGTTAAAGAGTCAATTACAGGCATTTAATACAAAATTTAACTTTATACATTTAAGATTTAAATAGATATAATTAAATAATGGTTAGTTCAAAATTAGGTTTGTTTAAATGAGAAAGATTTGGACATAGATGACAAGATTTGAAGTCTTGCTTGTTCTTAAGCTTTTACGTTGACATTCCTCAGCATGATGGTATGGGCAAACCTCTACAGCTAATGACATTCTTCTAAGACAGGACTATAGTGGCAGCATATAAGAGATGGGATCCCAGGAAGGAATGAAAATGTTTTTTTTCTTTCTACCCACTGTACATCTTTAAAATTACAATGGGCATAGTGATGGTTGACAACTCTCAAATATTTTCTCTCCTTTTTTTAAAAAGAAAACCCACTATTTATATGATGACTCTAGTATTCAAACTACTTATTGCCTGAGGTGATTTTTATATCCTTCCTGAGACAAAAGAAAACCTACAGTCATTGCTATTGTATAATCTTGTATTTTAATATCTATTTAAGCGATGTAGAATTTCCATTAATGGGTTAATGGAAATTCCAAAGTATTTGATTTTTTTTTCTCTGTAGTTTAATCTTACATTTACAATGCATTTCTGCATTGACATTTCTTTTACAACTCCTTAACGAGGTGACAATTTCTTGGAAAGCCATCTTGGATTTTTTAATACAGAATACATTAAACATATATAAAAAAATACATATAAAATTCAAAACTTATATTTGAATTTTCTTAATAAAATACGTTATATGGTTATGTATCTAAAACAATATCATATATATATATTGTAACGGAATAGCGTTACATAGGGTGTGAACCTAGGAAAGTTAAATATATATTAATAACGAAATAAATGACAGGTACAAAACTTTTTAAAAGTGAAAGCGATCGTGTTTAAGAATGAACGAGAAACAGCCGTGTCTAAAGCAGATCGCAGATATTCAGGAGTACCTGTTAGATTGATTGAAATAAAATTAAAAAAGTTTTATTTTTTGGGGAATTAATTTATTATAATCATTATTTGTCAAGTTTGCTTTTTGTTATTTCGTTTTAAACTAAAAAGGGATATTTTAAAATTATAATTGTAGTAAAAGTAAAAGCTTATAGAAATGATTTTGAGAAAGATTAAATGCTCGACTTTTAGCTAATGTAAATTACATTGTTCTCGTAAGACACGCACACACGTATGCATTCAAGGTGTGAATGAATATAAGTTTGTTAACTGAGATTGCAATATGAGATTGTCTAAACATAAGATTGCCTTAAGCACATGGATTGAGTAGGACACGGACCCCAACGACAACTCTAAGAACATGGAACTCTGGGGGGAGATTCGATCCTCAGATAAGATCCAACCCATATAAATATCAAGCAAAAAATGTTAAAAAAGAGGAGAGATATAAAATATAAAATGTTATGTTAAGAGAAGCTAAGTCAAATTATCAAATTTTGTTCAACTTTCTCAAAATTCAATTTAATTCAAAATACTTCGTTTGTGCTATCCGTTTTCAAGATGATCGATATGAAATTAATATTTAGAGCGTCGACTGTCATGAGGGGCTAGGAAACCCTTCAGTGATTGATCGACGCTCCGCCACCAGAACATCTCCGTCGCTATGAATACTTAATAATATTACCATCTAAAATTAGTGCTCCAACCAGTTCAATAATGTTCCGTGAAATACATGAATCATCCTGATTTATTACGCTCAACTTTAAAAGAAATGAACAACCTCCGTATGGAAAACATCATCTCCCATGTTCAAACCTCCACTTAATTAGAAGCAGCGGAAGAATAAGCCAAAATCCTAGGTAAACACTTTATTTTTTTTATGCTTTCATTCATTCCATACGTAAACTTTTAAAAAAGGCAATCTCATAATTAACTAACTTTGATTTCGTAAATTAAACTATAAAATATTCCGTAATTCATTATATTTAAAAATTTATTATTGTAACTTATTATTGTAATCTCAACCTTCGTAAAATCAAACACTATGCAATTCCTAAAATTTAAATCTCAGGACTTTTCAAATATGAACTTTGACCCTAATTATTATCTTATAATTTATAACACTTACCTTCAAAAATGTAAAAAAAAGGAAATTTATATTCTATCATCCATATTTTATGATATATAATATGTTCTTTTCTGTGCGAGTGCGTAAATGCGTGTGTGTGCGTGTAAATAAAACTTTTAACCAATGTGCTTTTTTTTATATTCAATAAATTTGTTCAGTATTTAAACAAGTCGAGCATTTCTCAAATCATTTCCTATAATTAATCTTTATTCTATTTTCGTCTTGATTATTAATAAAGTTAGCATTTATTCATATAGTTAATTATATTGTGTTAGATTAATCTTTCTTAAACCTTGTTGTTTTTTTTTTATGTCTCTTACAAACATCGTGCCGTAAGTCACGATGTTTATTTATTTATTTATTCCGTAGTTAAGATAGATTTAATAGTTGGGAGGGCCTATTATAAAATATAAATAAATGTCAATAAGTTGTAAATATAGCTGGAGTAAATAATTCTACCGGACGGTATGATATAGGGGGATGATCTTATAAGCTTCTAATTGTTTAGAGATATAAACGAATAATCGTATTGGTCCCAAATAACCAATGACCCGATCCAATGCTTGGATCGATCAGTTAGTTAATCAAGCGTCTTCTCCATTGGTTATCATAGCGTCCTTTACCAGAATAGTAATTGTGAAAACAATCACATCGCGACCCTGAGCGACCCTATTGGTCCATGCTGGGAGTTTGAGCTTGTGGGCGGGATTAGACTTCGAAATCGTTTTGATATGACGTAAGGTGATGCGAGAAGTTAAATTATAATTAAATCATCGTATCTGGCGCCCCCTTGTATTGATAGTGAACAGTTATCGATAGAAGAAAATAAATAAAGCTTTACGCTATGTCATGTTAATTTCGGAGCTCACAATCCCTATATGATCGGAGGGCAGTGCCCGGTTACAATATATATATATATATTACCCAAAATAAATTATAGCAATTTATCCAAGATAAGTCTGGTTGAAATATTATAAATAATAGTAAAAAAAAAATGTTTGGAAAAAAATATATTTCTATCTATATACAGACATTATTTACATTTGTATATATGTAAGATGCAGTTGAACCCTATTAGTAGGTGGCTGGGTGGATTGGACTGTGAAATGAAAATCTGAGTCAGATATACCATTTCAATATATATAAACTAAAATGATGTTTATAAAAATATACCATCCATGGAATATGGTAACACAATAACTATCATTCCCAAATGTTTGCAATTTTTCAAATAATATCTACTGAATAGCCCAATCATGGCAGGTGTGATTCGATTAATATCAATGTGGCTATGGTAATATCAAGCAATTTTGGACATAGATGAAGTCAAAATTATAAGGATGTAAAAAAATGGAAGTTTATATAGGAATGTAAGGAAATAATAGAGATGTGCACATAGAATGATCTGTTTTATTATTAAATATTTGAATTAATGATTAATAAATTTCTTGAGCAATTAATAATAACAAAAAAAAAATAAAAGTCTAATAATACATCACAAATAAGCATACTGATTTGGACTACTTAGAAATATTTTTATAGAGTGAAATAAGTAATAAGTGATTTAACATGATTTAACATATAGTTTGCAAAATACATATATTATTAATGATCTTGCCTACTAGATAAGTCAAAATATGTTAATAATGTATAAAGAAAAATATTTCATATATTTGTATGTATCAAGACCAACAAAATATGTCAATCAATGATTATTACTTTCAATAGTTATGTAGGATAATATTAGACTATTTTAACAGAACATAAATAATTAAATGTTAAATATAAAACAGCCAGAAAGAGACCACATGCGAGATGGTTGGATGAAATAAGAAAGTGTGTAGGGGTGATGTGAAAAAGAGAAGCTAGAAATTGGAGATGATTTGAACTTGGGGAAACATTTTTCCTGCAGTGGAGTGATAATAATTGATGACGATGACGACTCAAATATGTATATTCTAATATAAAAATAATATTTGAATTCTTTTTTTATTATTAATATGCTTTTAATATTACTTTTAACAATATTTTATATTGATTTATTTTAAAATTTGGAGTTTTAACTGTCATAAAAAACACATTTGTCTATTTCATTATATATGATATAACAAAATTAAAAAATATATATTTCCAATGTGTTTATATTCTTTGAAGGCTTTTAAACTTATCTTGGATTTTTACTGATCAGTTATTTCTTGCTAATGCTTTTTTTAGTAAGCTGGTTAATTTATTCAAGTCATTCAAAAGTTTTTACTTTTAAAATAAAGTAATACGCTATGGATTAAATGCTCTTTCTTTTTGTTAATAAACTAAAATAGTTTTTTTTTATTAAGTCAGCATTATTGCTTGTAATAATAAGTCATTAATGTATATTTTACTCACTATCCAATTTGCTATCTGTTCTTGGAATGTATATAAAATATCAGTAGCAGCATAAAATAGTTATATAATCAGTGTTTATAGCAGTAGTAAAGTGCATGGATGATTTAGTATTATATGCAGCTTTTATATACTTGTATATTTATGTAACAGTAAGTTTCTTCCATGTATATTTTTATGTGTGTTTATCACCAATCATTGTTTCTCACTGAAATATGTCAAAAGACTAGATTCTCATATATAGTATTGGTTTGACATGTACTGATTAGCAGATAAATAAGACATGCTACTGTTTCTCAATTTAGTTTAGCTTTTATACTTTCTGAACATATGTGTTCACATAGACATATTGGACTATGATATCTCATAGAAAAACTACCAATTGTATTTCTCTGAAACTTTAATAAATTCAGAGCTGCCCTTCTTTTAGGAATAGTATCAGTAAACTGAACTCATTATTTCCAGTAAATACTATGAAACTTATAAATAGAAGCATTAATAGCAAATATTTTTTTCTTGTTGATTAATAAAAACAAGATAAAAAATAAATTATACTTTATACTTATCAAAAGGAAAATCTGGGTTTCATAACAATATTTCTTCTTAATCTTCTAAGTAAAAGCAGATTAAACGTTTTAATTACATATGAATTATAAAAAAATATTTTAGAGAAAATTAGTCAAGAAGCACTCATCATCAGTTGTCCTGTTATTCCATGCTATGAATATGTCTCATAATATAGATTTCTCAAACATCAAAATCATGTCCATACGTAGCACATTCTACTAATATAAAATCAGAAAACCTATTGAAATCCATAAAATGCCAGATTGTATAACAAACATTATGATATATGCAATATTTGGAAGAATTTTTAAAGTCCTTTAATCTGATCAGCTTTTGATTTTTTCAACACTCACTTTTGTATTTTTAATTTTTTCTGTTCTTGTTTTTGGTTGGTTCAATCCTAAATGTTCACATCAGCTCTGCAACCATTTTATAATATTAATTCCTCACTTGAGTGCTAATGCAACCCAGACAAAACACTGATATCTTTGTTTATGATTATAGTTTATAAGAATGTTTATATATATATATATATATATATATATATATATATATATATATCTGTATATAATATATATATATATATATATATATATATATTATAACAGAATGATGACATAGATAGAGGCACCATGTATAATGGGATGACACAAATGTCACATGTCAATGTACCATATGTAGCAAGATGCTATGCATTTGTGGAGTTACTTTTCACATTTATCTGAACAAATCATATTGTATGACAAACATACTGAAAGATATTACTAGATTTTTTTAAAACATGATTACTGATAATCTTCACTCCTCAAAAATATTTTCTGCTCATCAAATGGATGTGCTATTAAATCTTACATATTATTTAGTATCACTGTTGAGATAACAAAAATATTTATTAGTTTGAAATAACTGGAATATTTATTAATTTGGGCTGGTCATACTATACAATATCCATAACAGCACCACTAGCAAATCAGGTTTGATTTTGTGTACTGGTCATTCCCTTACTGCCAAACTATGGTTTATGTTTCATGAAACTCATTAAACAAAGTTGTTAATATTAATTTAAACCTCTTGTAAGGTGGTAAATTGCAGATGCTAATTAGAACACAATCCCCAAACATTATGTATCCAAATCAAAAAACTGTTTACAATTTATCTAGGAAAGCCCTCTCTACAGATGAAATTTCGATTTTAGAAAAAGGTTTCAATTTTGCTTTAACACCTTCCCGGATACCTTTTGAGAAAATTGTTTGTGATGTTGAATCAGCTCTCAATAAAATTGATTCTACATCAGCTGATTTGGCTAGAGCTGAGATTTGTAATATTTTTAAAAAAGTTAAGCTTCCTAAAAATAATATTTCAAAGAAAGAAAGACAAGCATTAAATAATATAAAATCGGACAAATCAATTGTTGTACTTCCAGCTGATAAAGGTAATGCCACAGTTGTAATGGATCATGACATTTACCATAATAAAATTTTAGATCTGCTTAATGATAAAACTTATAAACTATCAAAAAGAGATCATACTACATATTTGGAAAAAACAACAAAAGCTATTATTAATAAATCACCTATTGAAACAGAGATAAAAAATAAAATAATCCTTCATGAAAAATCTTGTGTCTGTCCAAAATTTTATGGACTTCCAAAAATTCACAAACCAGATGTCCCCCTTCATCCAATAGTAAGTGCAATAGGATCTCAAACTCATATTTTATCTAGATATTTATCAGATTTCATTAAACCTAAAATCCCATCTATTAAATCATATATTAAAAAACTCTTTTCATTTTATTTCTGTTTTAAAAAGTTTAAAAATTAATGCTAATGAAATTCTAGTCAGTTTTGATGTGTATTTGTTTAAAAACATTCCAACTGATAATCTCACAATGTTGCAATTTACCAGACCACATTATAGTTTGATTAAACATTGTCTCTTAACACATATTTTGTATACAATGGACAGCATTACAGACAAGTTTTTCGTACTCCTATGGGCTCACCTATCTCAGGAGGAATAGCTGATTTATTCATAGAAAATATAGAAATTTGTACTTTAGAATCACCATCATTAAAACCTCTCATTTGGCTCAGATACATAGATGATACTTTAGTCATATGGCAACATGGAAAAAATAAATTAGTTGATTTTTTCTTACATTTAAATAATATGCATCCTCATATTAAATTTACAATGGAGACAGAGTCTGATCGAAAACTCCCTTTTCTTGATGTTCTAGTCACCAGAACACCAAATAGTTTATCTTTTTCGATTTACAGAAGGAATACACACATGGACAGATATTTACATTTCCATTCTCATCATCACCTCACTCAAATAGTTTCTGTAGCCAAAACTCTTTTAAATAGAGCAATTAACCTTTCAGATTTCACATCTGAAAGAAGAAATAAATCATATGAATAGTGTTTTATTAGCAAATAGTTATAATTATAAATTTATAAAAAAAGCCTAATTTCAATCCCAAAATGGACAAAATAGGAAACAAAAGGTTTGATAAATCAGCTATTAGGATTTGTGTTCCATATGTGAAAGGAACTACAGACAGTATTCGATGTATATTAAAATGCTATAATATAGATACAACATTTTCTACTCATCAAAAGATCAGCAATATAATAACCAAGCCTAAGGATTCAATATCTCTTGAATCTCATGGTGTTTACCAAATCTCATATAAAAAATTTAAAGCTTCTTACATAGGTATGAGTAATTGTTGCATCAGTGTTAGGAGAGATGATCATGCTAATGCAGTTAAACAACACTCATCATCATCAGCACTCTCCCAATCCATAATATAGATTCAGGTCATAAAATTGATTTTTCTAGTAGCAGGATCATATCCAGAAGTGATAATCTCTACCAGTGCAAAATTAGAAAAGCCATTGAGATACTTAAAAGGCCAGATTGTATCAATAAGCAAGATGATATATGCAAACTTCCTCCTATTTGGAAATTTTTTTTAAAAAACATTCTTAAATTTAACATTTTTGATATTGGTGGAACTTTAATGTTTATTCAAATCAGTGACTGTAGCACCTCTACAACTGTATTTCTACCTTTTATCACCCAGTGGATGACTTGTGTGACCAAGTCAAAATGTCGGAATATTAATATTAAAATTTTTTTAACATGGATGAACCCACAAAATATGTATTTTATATATACAACCCATGAAATATTGTACCCTCAATTCCAGGAAATATGTAATAACAATAAATTTATCAAGCTCAGATAAATAATCATGTTCATATAAAATGTATCTAATCAATAATAACTATATTCTCTAATATTATCTGTTATTAAATTAGTTTAAATTAATAAATAATAATATGGTTCGGTTTCATATATTAAATAAGTAAATATCTAATAAAAATCATGTTACTGTGAAGTGAGGTTACAACTGGCAAAATGAATACATCAAGCCAATATTCCATAGGATACTACCTCAATGGCATAAGAATACTATCCCTTCTTATTATCTCAAACAATAAATCTATAGCATTCCTATATCTTCAACAATAATTAACTAAGTAAAATCATTCCTAATGAATTAATCCCAATTAATTAAAATTATCTCAATAAAATAATCCTCATCTCTTTATCTAAATAATCTAACTCAAATAATCTCAGGTTCTTTTAAAATAATTCAAATAAATTATATTTTATGTAATTAAGCATGATAAGGGGTTTAATATCATTCCTAACTACAACTGATTAATTCTAATAATCTTTAAAATAATAATAATAATTTTCAATGTATACTCTAATCTCATTGTGATATTAATCATGTATAATAATAAATAATAATATAATGTAATCTTTTATTATCCATATGGCATCTTAAATAAATATGTGATATGATCTTATAATCTGAAAATATGTGGCAAGCAAAAATAATACACCTGGGTCTCTTTTTATGCAGACTTATTTAACATGATTTTGAAGTTATGCAATTCGTGTTTCACTGGAAGTCAAACTCTGATAATGCGCTATATTGAAAGTAATAGCACATTATTGGAATTTGACTTTCATCTTAGTGATTTCAATATTTTCAGTGCTTTATAATAGTAAGATTTTATGCAATAATGAAATTAAAATCATGATTTCCACACATTAAATTTTACAAGATTATAAAGTAAATTTGTTCAAATATTGTGGGTGTTAATTTTGCATTTTAAATCACATTGTTTTTGCTTTTTAAAAAAGAATGTAATCAATTATTAATCATTTAGTGTCTGCAAGTTTATTTTTAAAAGCTGAGTAATAGCAGTGGGCACAATTAAAATTAAAAATTAAAGACAAAAATGAGAATTTAATTTTTAATTGTTAGATTAATTATTAATTACGTTATCACTGGAAAATTGTTGACACAACATGAGTGTGAAGTTGGTGCTAGTTGTATTTCCTCAGTTTGCAAACGAACATGTTTTTTTTTTTTTTTTGGAAAATAGTGATAATAACTAAAACGTGTATAAAAAATGTAAATTACTGTAAATTATGTATAAAATATATTGTTTTGAATAAAATTAAATATTATAGTTAAAAAAAGTTTGTCTTGTATCAATTTTTTTCAAATTTGAAATTTTTTATTAGTCATATTTTATTTCCTTATTTTTTTTTGCACAAATTTTAAAGTAATTTTACGTTGGTGCTTTGCTTTTACACGAATTTTGAAAAATCACAGACTGCATCCCCCCTTTTTCAATGTAAGTTACGTCTATTTTTGCGCAATTTTGTTTGCGCGTGTTTTCTGAGGAACCTATCTATCACATAAAATGAGACCCAGGTGTACTATAATTCTGTGTAAATATTTTCAAGTTATTCTATGACCTTAATAATGATATGATAAATAAAGTTTCTTAAAGAATATCATATCAAGAAAATATCTCTTAAATAATAATTTTATTTGTGTTGTGCAAATATTATATCTTAATTCTAGTTATCTGTGATTATGTAACTTCATGTGGAGAAATTGAATCAACACCAAATTTTATTAACAAATTCAACACTAAAATATGTAAATTATTTACAATAATTATAAACTTTGTTTACTCCCATTTATGTACTTTAAAAAAAAATAGATTAAGTAAAATCAAATATGGAATACAGAACATTGTTTCATAAAAAATATCTACTATTAAAAAGAAATTATCATAGTGTCTCTATTACATCTCCATTAAGTTTCATTAAGTCAATAAGTTTTTTTTTTTTTTAAAAAAAAGATAAATTAATTAGTTCAATATGCATTCATTATTGTTATTTAGTTCTTTTCAAAAATAATTTTATTATTCCATATAGTCATTCCTAACTTATTAATAATGTGAATAACTTTAATTAATAGCATAGCAATTAACCTAGACTGCTTATTAATCATTAATTTTAATGTCAAATAGAATGCACATACTGATGTATTGTTATTATAGAATAATTCTTACAAAACTTATGATTACTTATATTCTAAAAAACACAATTTAGTTTTATCCCTTTACTTGTAAAAATATGCATCATAATTAAATATTTTTAAGACTTAATAATTAAACAACATCTTCATAAACCCACTTTAATTATCATTTATTCATTTGTAATAAATAACAATCAATTCTAAATATGAAAAGTTTTATGATTCTTTACTGACAAACTATATTATTGTACTGTTTGCATTTATTTCTATCTTTACTTAACAATAATATAACCTATCTTATCTTCTTCAATAACAATTCTGCACTTCAATCTTATTCATCATTTCACATTTTAAATACCATCCTTCACAATGTAATCCGAGAAATTTTGATAGTAAATAAATAGGTAAGTGTATGGAATAAACTAGTTTTAATTCAATAGTACCTCTATCAAATAATCATCATAGTAACAGTGTATAATAAATGAGGTATGACTTCTTGGTCTAATAACCTCTACTACTAAATATAATCTCCAGGCTACTTATTCAGCTCTATGGAACATTCAACTTCAACACACATAAACACTGCCATGAACATATACAAGCTATATGGCTAAGTTATCTATACTTGTATAATCATTATTATTGACTATCCTTATTCCAATATAACTAAACCCTATATAAAATATTACCTCGGTTTCATTTAACTTACTACCAAACTATTATCATTAGAGATCTATCACTCTACATCACTAAATTCCTTCCCACATTTCTATAACAATAAATAAATTCCTGTATAAATAACAATCTAACTGCTCAATAAGAAAAGATTACTTCATCTCTTTGATAACTCTTATACTAAAATATAAATAATCAGTATCGATATAACACTTTAATCACTTAAAATAAAAACTAAGTTCAGTTAAGATAGAATCATATACTTATAATTCCCTTATATTAAAATATAGTTATAATATAAATAAAAGTATGCATTATAAGCTGTGTGTATGCATCATGTTTTTCATATATGTTCTCATACATCCACATCAAAAAATAATAAAATACATTATAAAATCATCATTATTCTTACAATTGTTACCATAAATAATATGTCTTCGCTGGCGATTAATCAGTTGATGTTTCTGGATCATGAACTAAATAAAACATTATATATTATCATTTACTCCACATTATCATACTTTAAAAATATTAAGTTTTTTTTAGAATTATTAAAGATTTTTATAAGAATTTAATCACTAGGTTAGTAAATAATTTAATGTTCTATGTTTCTGCCCTATTTCTATTCTATGAATAAGCATTAATATGAAAGTTAGTAAAAAATAAATTTAAGACAATATTTACAAAAAAAAAAACTCCATCAAAAGTTCATTAAAGAGAATGTCTTTTTTCTCCAGGTACAGTGCTTGTAGACAAAACATTTACTAATACGCATGCTTTAATGGTTCCACTTTAACAAAATATATGACAACTTTTTAAAAAAACAAAAAAAAAAACAAAGGTAAGTCGACATGTAAAATATCTGGATTGCTTTATAAATAGTTCATGGTTCTTCTTATTTCAAACAATACTTGTTAAATGTATTTTCAATATTATATGATGAAATAAATTTCCAAAGTTCTATTACTTTTACACAAATTTCCGATTGGTTTAAATCCCTTGATACAGCATCAATATTTGGTGTTCCTTGGTATTTATTACACAGTTTAAAATATTTTCCATAAATAACTTTCAAAAAATCTTTTGTATGACCAGCATACAATAATTAACTTATTTTTACAGATTTCTTCTTAATACAATATGAAGCATTCTGCTAATGATCTTAATATTTTTACATTTTTTTAACTTATTAAAATAGTTTTAAAATTTATTATTCAATATTTCTTCATAAAGAAATATTTCAGCATCTTAAAATAATTCTTTGATCAAATAAAGTTTTTTTTAAAA
Organism: Epiperipatus broadwayi; assembly: GCA_028023455.1. Classification (NCBI taxonomy): domain Eukaryota; kingdom Metazoa; phylum Onychophora; class Udeonychophora; order Euonychophora; family Peripatidae; genus Epiperipatus; species Epiperipatus broadwayi. The sequence goes on from JAQFVV010006590.1 coordinate 501,241, forward strand.
GTTTACTAACTTATTTTAATAAATTGAAAGTATGCTAGCCTTTCACATGCGTAATTATAACTGAGACAGCCAATCAGATTTTAAACAGCTATCTAATAAACAATCAAACTAACACACAAGACAGAGATTTTGATAGAAAAGATTGATACCAATCTTTTCAAAACTTAACTTTTATATATATAAGCCAGTCTTAAGCATCTTAACACGAAAGCTTTAAATATATAAACATATACAATTATCATTCATTGTGTTATTAATATAATATATTATGGCACAAAATCTCAGATTTACTATACCGCAATTTTCACAGCAACAACGTATGTAAACAATATTTATCTAAATTGCATGTTGTTAAAATTGATAATAAATTGAAAGTATGCTAGCCTTTCACATGAGCAATTATAACAGAGACAGCCAATCAGATTTTAAACAGCTATCTAATAAACAATCAAGCTAAGACACGAGACAGAGATTTTGATAGAAAAGGTTGATACCAACCATTTCTGAACTTATATATATATATATTGTAATGATCCGGAGAAAGTGGGACTTAACGTAAACTGCACTACGGGGCGCCATCTAGGCATTTGAACCTAGAAAAATTTATAAAGTAGGCAGATACATAAGTCAAAAAAAAAATTTTTTTTTTTTTTAATTTTGATTCCGGTCGTTAGCCCATGTCACTAGCTCAGTGGAATAGCAGAGATTTAATAAGATAATCTAAGAGTATATATAAAAAAAGGAATAAAATAAGCCACTGCCAGTAATTAACATACAAACATTTATTTATGCACATATATATAAGATTTAAAATTATTTTAGTATTAGTTTTACATTTTAACATTATTTTTAACTTTACCTTAGATTTTAATTTACATTTTAATTTCTATTATATTATAAGTTTACACTTTAATTAAGTTCGCACAGATGGGATTATAAAAGCTTGTTTTAATATGTTGCTATAGATCGGTTACATAGATTACACGGTTAAAAACATTTCAAAGTAAACATAAACGATCAAAATATAAAATCATTGATTACTGACAATTGCGGAGGGAAATTTATATGTAACCCAATAGTATTCACCATAAGATACTTGCATTGTCACCAATAACTTAAAAGACATCCGAATAAATACATTTTAGATACTCACCGTAAGGTATCATTATTTATCGAATGTCTATATATTTTGATCAAATATGGAAACGCAAAACATAGTTAACCAATAAACAATCCATGCAAGCGTCTATAAACAACTTAAATTTAATGCATTTTTATTTAGGATCGAGTATGAATAGACCACATAAATTTGCTTTTGAAAATAAACATTCTATCCCTATTTAACCTTAGGCTACAATTCGTAGTCAAACTGGCATCAATTCATCTGATACATCGATGTATTCAATGTAATAAAATACGGCAGCACAAAAGGTTAAAAGAAGAAATTGCCTCTTATGAGATAGGAATATTACATCTATCTGCAAAGAAGAGCAATAAAACAAAAAACTCCATAGAAAGGAACCCCGGTATCCAACTTATAATTCCTTCCATAGGCAAAAGGAAGTGTGCGGCGTATGAGTATTCTGCCCGTAGCGAATCAATATTACATCTACTAATCACACCAAAATATCCAATCCATTGACCCAATTTAACCACGAAACAAATAACCTAAGATTACCCTCCCCTAATATAACTTTACAAATCTATACAGCCATTCACGCCCGACTTAAGTTTAACATTTATATAATTAATTTAACGAAAAACAAAAAAAATCATGATAAAAACTTAAAGAATAAAAAATAAATAAATGGAAATGATTTTACATAAATAAGATAAAAAAATACATCAAATAACATTTTAACTACTTTAGTCAGATAGGAAACTAATGCAATTATTTTAAATACGAAAAGTTTTTAACTTAATGTTCATTAATTGTAAAGTTCTTACGGTTTTAAACAGTTCATCTTTATCTGTCGTTTGTAAGTTTGAACGGGAATTCCCACGCCGTCCTGAAGATATTGGTATACATTTAGCCGATGTTTTATTTATTCATTCGGAGGTTTTTTAATTTAGTTGGTCCTCAATGTAGGAAACGATAGTTCATTTCTCCTTTCTTTAACAGCTGAAAGAATTGACCGTGCGTCTGTCAATTCCTCCAACTCCGTACTACTACATATAGTCACATCATAATAATCAATTTCCAGTCACTGATTAATAATTTCCAAATTTTCCTTTTATATTAATGTAAAGGATTGAATTTACATTACGTCACCGATGCGATGGTCCTTTCGCTGCGGTCCGATTCCATAGGGATTTCTTCTTATTTGCTAACCGTTTCTATTGTTTTCCTATCTGACTGATGTTTTTACATTTAAATGCCGAAGGCTGGTTTACATTTAACTAATTAACAATCATTTCCATTTCTGATTAATTAACCTGTTTTCCAAATCAAAAATATATTTAAAGGTAAATTTAAAGATATAATTTCATCTCCAAATCTTTTTAAAATTTAGTTTTAAAATACTTTTTCTTTAATAAAGTTTTATTTTAATAATTTTTCATTATCTGTGCGATTTAATATATAAGAGTTTAAGATGATATTTAATTTCAATTTTTAATTCTTAAAGAAAATTTTTAAATGCGAACTTTTTAATTTACTTTCATGTTTAATAAATTTTAAAAAAAAAACCAATGTAACGAACGTCTATGCTCATTACAATATATATATATATATATAACTTATTTTAAATAAATCCTTTGAATAAAGGTATTTTCATATTTCTTTAATTTTAATTTCCGGCAGATTTTTAGAAACTTCCTCTGTGAAGTCCAATTTTCTAAATTTAATAATAAATTAGTATGATGAATTAATATAGGCAAAATTATGTGCCTAATAGCAAAATAATAATTCGATATTTCTATACGTAAATTTAAATTTAATGATGATTTATTCATGTTTTGCTTGATGTTAAAATTAGGTTTAATGAATTGGTAGATAAGGAATTACTTAACTTTTAGCCTCGCATCTCACTATTATACAATCTTTTAATAATAAATTACTTACTGTATGTTCTTTTAGAATTTTTAAATAAATAAAATTGACTATTATTGGTACTCCTAATTTTTTAAACTGTAAATTACCGGAGATTCAGTTGTTTAATATAACTTACTCCATCGATAAAAGTTGTAGTCATAGTAATAACAGTAGTAGTACCCTGAAAAATAACCATGCCTGACAAACTACACATTTGAGTGGTCAAATTAAACAATGCTCTGCTTATTTACCTGGCCAAAACACAGTATAAAAATTAAACAAAAATAATTTATCTAATATTTATTATTTATTATATTATTTAATTCTTAGTTAATTTTCATATTCTATTTACACCTACCAAACACTGTAAAATAACTTTTAAAAATCATATTACAATATTTATTATTACTTTTAACCTTCTTTTAAACTTATTTATTTTTAAAACAAAAATATAAAAATCTAATTTTACTTATTACATTTCCTTTTAAAACCCAACTTAGTATTTATAACAGTTAATATTATTTTATTTTAGGATAAACAAAGATACTATTTTTAAATCTTATATTAGAATTTTAAATAGTTTTGCAACTTTACTAGAAAAACTCCACAAGCACAGGTGTGAATATCTACACATCACGGTAATTTACAAAAATAAATGAAACACTCATAATTTAACTGAAAATAAAATAAATGATTTAATTTACAAAATATTACATAAAAATAATATTATAGCAAAATTTAGAATAATTATTTTAATATTATAAAATCGAATATGCACTTGTCTCACATATTATCACTTTTAATTAAATGATTTTTTAAGTAGAATTATTAAATATAATTATTATTATTAAGTAGTCTATTTATTTAACTTTACATTTTTACTTTTAAAATTTACTTTAATCATTTATTTACAAGACTTATTAATGCAGTATTTATTATGACCAGTTTTCCCAACCATACAATATTATAATTTATCTTTAGTTAACTGTTTTTTTTTTAAATACTAACCAATATTATACATTAAATATTTTTATTTGCTCTAACTAGATTTTTAAAAGATCATCAGCACATTATGTACATCATGCCCTTAATTAGCTTTGAAATTTACAATTTTTTAGTAGATTTATCTAAATAAGTCATCCTTACCTAAACAAAAAGGTACTATATATATATTGAGAGAAAGAGAGAGAGAGCATAGCAATAGCTCAAACAAGCTCTTAATTGATAAGTGTAGTAAGAGAAAATACTTAAAATCTCTCACCCCCCCCCTTTCTCTCTCTCTCTCTATATATATATATATAAACTTAGATTTTCAAGCTTCCTACAGCTATCCACTTAATCTTATACAACTGATAGACATGGCCACATAATATCAAAAAGATAAATATAATCTCCATGTATATTGGTTGTAATAATATGGAATGGATAACTGTACAGTGCTTGAAAGTTTGAGTTCAAATCCCTTCTAATTATCTTAAGTTCTGTATAGATAATATACTTGCATTTAAATATATATATATATATATATATATATATATATATATATATATATATATATATATATATATATATATATATATATATTGTAACTATATAAAAGTAGGTCTCAAACTTGGACAACAAATATAACAAAAATGGTGAAATTTTATTAATTTCTTTACTAAAATTGTATCTATGATTAATGTGAGAGGCTAAATTTTGTAATATTATCATATAATTAAATAAATCAACTCGGTAATAATAAAGGGGATACTTCTAAGTATTAATTCTATTCTGTACTTCAAATCTTTAACTTGTAAATTTTAACACTAAGATGTATTAAGAATATTTGAGATCACTTTTTAAATATATATAATCCAGAAACTATTAATACATTTTATCAAATCTGAACTATACTTATAAAATAAATAGATATAATAATTCATTTTTAATATCTTAATTTTTAAATATTTGGTAATATAGATGTTTATTAAATCCTAAACATGTGATCAAAACAACATTTCACTATTCACAGGGGAAAGTAAATAAATCAATATAATTAAGTGCTGTGGCATGACCCACAAATGCAGATCATTGATATAATTTTAAAATAAAATAATAATAATAAAATCAAACAAAGTCAATCTTTGAATAAATAATTGGTTCATCTTTTATTTGTGATATAGATGAAAATGGCAACAATAAATAAAAATGACATGAAAATAATAATGGACATTTCTTTACTTAAGTTTTTGAATGACTTATAAATGCGTATTGAATAATATTTGTTATTTAAATTTTTATATCAATTGCATAAATGTTAGAATGAAAAGTACACGTTATATGATTAAGTATCACATAATCGTAATAATAACATATTACTATTCAAGTATTTAAAACAAAATTGGAAGTCTAATTTGTTGGAAAACCCAATTAACTCTCTGGCTCAAAAAAAAAAAAAAAAACCTGAATAAATAAAATTATCTTCAAAATTATAAGATATCTATGAGTGTTCCTTTAAAGCACAACTATATAAAAAATAAATATTTGATTTTCTCTTGGTTTAAATATGTAGGCATATTGTTTTTGTTTTCAAAACAAAAATTTTTAAATAACTATGCCAACAAATTTACTCTTAAAACATTTATCAATTGTTGAATTATTTTGAATGATGCTAGACTAAAACTATGTATCTTATTACAAACAATAATAAAAAAATTCTAATAATTAAAAAAATGTCTTCATTGAATATAAATACTAACAGCTTTCACTAATATATTATTTCATCTTTTTTCTTATAACGATCCGGCGAAATTGGAGACTTAACATATCTGCACTACGGGCGCCATCTTGGCATTTGAACCTAGAAAAATTTATAGAGTAGGCAGATACGTAAGTAAAAAAAAAAAATTTTTTTTTTCCTTTTTTGCATCCGGTCGTTAGCCCATGTCACTAGCTCAGTGGAAGAGCAGAGATTTAAAAATATAACATAAGAATATATATATAAGAGGAATAAAATAAGCCACTGCCAGTAATTAACATACAAACATTTATTTATGCACATATATATAAGATTTAAAATTATTTTAGTATTAGTTTTATATTTTAACATTTAACATTATTTTTAACTTTACCTTAGATTTTAATTTACATTTTAATTTCTATTATATTATAAGTTTACATTTTAATTAAGTTCGCACAGATGAGATTATAAAAGCTTGTTTTAATATGTTGCTATAGATTGGTTACATAGATTTCAAAGGTCAAAAACATTTCAAAATAAACATAAACGATCAAAACACCAAATTATTGATTACTGACAATTGCATAGGGAAATATAAGAAACCCTCTAGTATTCAGCATAAGATACTTGCATTGTCACCAATAACTTAAAAGACATCCAAATAAATACATTTTAGATACTCCCCGTAAGGTATCATTATTTATTGAATGTCTGTATATTCTGATCAAATATGAAAACCCGAAACACAATTCACCATTAACCAATCCATGCAAGCATCTATAAACAACTTAAATTTAATGCATTTTTATTTAGGGTCGAGTATGAATAGACTACATAGATTTGCATTTGAAAATAAAATATTCTATCCCTATTTAACCTTAGGCTAAAATTCGCAGTCAAACTGGCATCAATTCATCTGATATATCGATGTATTCAATGTAATACGGAATATGGCAGCACTAAAAAAATTAAGAGAAGACATTGACTCTCATCAGATAGGAATATTACATCTATCTAATGAGAAGAACAATAAAAAAAACTCCATAGAAAGGAACTGCGTTCTCCACCTTATAATTCCTTTCATAGGCAAACGGGTGAGTGCAGCGTATATATAAACGATTCTGCCAGTAGCGAATCTCCGACTACATCTACTAACTACATCAATATATCCAATCCATTGACCCAATCTAACAACGAAACAAATAACCTAAGATTACCCTCCTCTAATATAACTTTACAAATCTATACAGCCATTCACGCCCGACTTAAGTTTAACATTTATATAATTTAACTTAATGGGAAACAGAAATCATAATAAAACTTAAAGAACAAAATTAAATAAATGGAAATGATTTTAAATAAATAAATAAAAAATACATCAAATAACATTATTAATAAATTAAGTTGGTCAGATAGGATAATATTGCAATCATTTAAATATGGAAAATTTTAATTTAATGTTCATTATTTATAAAGTTCTTACGGTTTAAAACAGTTCATCTTTATCTGTTGCTTGCCAATGAATGTGAATTCCCACACCTTCCTCAAAAGATTGGTATCCATTTTTGTTTATTTATTTATTCGGAGGTTTTTTAGTTTAGTTGGTCCTCAATGTAGAAAACGATAGTTCATTTCTCTTTCTTTCTTTGGCAAAACTGAAGGGATTGAATCGTGCGTCTTTTCAATCCCTTCTCCCGCACCTCCACACTAACACCTATCTGTCACATTGTAATAATCATAATCACTAATTAATAATTTCCAAATTTGTCCTTTTATATTACTTTGAAAGATTGACTTAACATTACATCATCGATGTGATGATCCTTTTCGTTGAGGTCTGATTTCCCAATGGATTTATTTCATTTGCTAAAAGTTTCTATTGTTTTCCTATCTGACCAATGTTTTTACATTTAAATGCCCAAGGCTGGTTTACATTTGACTAATTAAATTTATCATTTCCATTTCTGATTAATTAACCTGTTTTCCAAATCAAAGATATATTTAAAGATAAATTTAAATATATAATTTTATCTCCAAATCTTTTTAAAATTTAGTTTTAAAATACTTTTTCTTTAATAAAGTTTTATTTTAATAATTTTTCATTATCTGTGCGATTTAATATATACGAGTTTAAGATGATATTTAATTTCAATTTTTAATTCTTAAAGAAAATTTTTAAATGCGAACTTTTTAATTTACTTTCATGTATAATAAATAAAAAAACAACAACAATGTAACGAACGTCTGTGCTCATTACATTATATAAATAAATATATGTGTGCATATTGTAAGTTATATAATGTTATTAAATAATAATAATAATAATAATCAGTACCTGTTATTATGATTCAGTCTATTTTATGGGTATTATAAAATATAGAAAAACAAAGAGCTGTTATGTGTTTACACTTCAATTAAACCCAGTTATGATCAATCAATCATCTTTTATAAGTTTTTTTTTTTATTTATTTAATGCAAAAATAATGATCTTAAAAGGTTGTTTTTTGTTTTGATTTGATGTTTGGACGATAGTTTTTTAAGATTGCTAAAAAAGTCTCTGGTTGTAGAACACGTGTTTAAAACAGCTTCCATTAATTTTAAATGTTGCTTCTGCAAAATGATGGGATGAATTAGAATTCATCACAATTTTTTCATTTTTTGAAAAATTCTTTTCAAGTCCCCCAAAATGGTCTTTTCTCAGGGTTAAGGATAAGTTTGTTTAGTACTTTTTTTTTTTTTTAGCTATACATGTTTATATCGATGATATTCCATTGATGTTAGACAGAAAATAAAGACAGAAGAGTGAAAAAAAATTAGATCGGTAGATTGCTTTCTAGTACATCTTGGCAGTTATATAAAACATAAATGAGATTTTTTTTTTAATTGGTAAAGTAGAATTAGAGTTAAATAAGGTTGACGTTTTTGTTAATCTCTCCTTTCATCCAATTGGCAGAGCAATAATCTTGTTCTATTTTTTTATATGTATATATAATTTTTCATGAATGATTTATTCTTTATTTTTTATTATTATTGTTATATGTTATATTGTTGACATTAATAAAGCAATGATATAAGCAAAATAATTTTAACATAAATATTTAAAATTATATATATATTGCAAACAATACACACATATCTCTAATTATTCCTGTTATTAATATTATTTATAATATATTTTAATATAATTAAAACATTTTACTTTCTTTCATCATTTTTTTTGTTGTTATTCTTGCCTTCTCACGAGTCTTAAATAAAGGGTTAATTTAAAAAATGTCAATAAAAATGATAATTGTAATAATAAAATAACTTAATAAAAAAAATCTCGTAATTTCTTTAAATATTTTTTGTTCGTATATATATATGTCTTTTGGTAATTGAGGGTAATGATTGAGCCTTCCAGTTCTTACAATATATATATATGAAATTTAAATAAATTGCTAATTTTCCTATTAAATCAATAATTTTTAATAAGTTCAGTTTGTTTTGAATATGTTTTTTATTTCCTTTTCCCCTTACAATTATAACTTATGATTAGTTATTGAAAAGTTTTTCTTTAAATATAGTTACATAAATATTTATTTGAGAGTGTATATCAAATACATTCATACTCTTCATACTCACAATTATGGAAACAAGATTAACCCTTTCATTTTAGAGCCTATATCATTTACAAATACTATTATTTCTGTACTATTACAAATTGTGTCATCTGGTGGAGTTGTAGCTGGATATGCATTACTATAATATATATATATAACTAATGAAATGTTTCATATTTATAACACATTTTTTTCAATGCTTGTCACTATAAAAGCTCACAGACCAATATATTTTCACCTATGCATTTTACAAAAGTCCTAAATCATTAAATGAGCTTGAGATTTGATAAATGAGTTTTAATATTCATATATCTTAATTACATGGATCAATTTGATTTTGAATATTACTGCTATTAGCTGTAGGTTATGAGCATAAATGGTAGATAACCAAAAATGCTTTAACATTCATATCTTACAAAAAGTGGGGATAATTAATAAAAACATTATATCACTCAATGAAAAAAAAAAAGACACTAAAAATATATAACAAATCGATAAAAATATCTGGTAAATATTTGTAATTTATTAAATTTGATAGTATTGCATTTTCTTGTTGGTATAAATATTAAATTATTGTTCAGAGCAAAATCTTTTAGACCAATATGTCTTTCACTGTATATATATCTTATTCAGAAATCTGGTTTATCATATTTGAAATATTTAAATAAACACACATAAATGAAAGTCACATTTTATTTATGTTTCAATTACAACCAATATTTTCTAGTATTTCATCAATACCTGCACTTGCATGCTATACTCAGAAAAGCTTAATATTATACTGAATTCATATGTTTTGTCTTAACACTTTTGAGGGCAAAGTATGTCCTGATATTCATAGCATTAATGTATGCATAATAGGGTTTATATCTTTATATATTAAAAAATGTAAATAACATATGCTCACAAGCACATCAAAAAAGCTATTGTACTCCTCACACCTCAAATAAGTCTATAATTCTAAGGGCAGACTCCATAATGACAAACTCCACAGATTATATATTAAATTTCATGCTCCCAGGCAAGAAACATGACTATCTATTACAGCAAATTATGCACATGTCTCCCTATAAGGATATATTCACACAGATCTTTCTACAAATAAGTCTATCTTCCTTGAGAACTAACATGTAATAGACCACACATTTGAGTCCATAATCACCAACATGACCTATATTGAGAAAAATGACAAGCAAAACAAATAAGGAGGCCTGACATATATCTTACAATCCTAACCCTATAAATACAAGGAAATCATATTTCCACCTTTTGAAGAAATGAACAATATAATTTACATAAATTTTAATAAACGTATGACTTACATATAGACATAGTTTATGCTAAGAATATGGGGCATATTTCACCTCAAAAGTTGCTAAATCTCAATAAATAAAAATTCAGTATAATATTAAGCTTTTCTAAGTATAGCATGTAAGCACACATATTGATAAATTACAGTCGTGAAAGAAAAAATGCTTTATATAGTTTAAATTATACTTTTTTATATAAGGTAAAACTTGTTAAATAAATCTTTAATATCTAAAATCAGATATATTAATCTTAACTGTGCTAGAGATAATCTCTAGTTTAGTAAATTATTAGTAATAATCATTATTGTATTTATTTGAGATGGATGGTGTCAAAATTAGGAGTGGAGTGAGTTTGAGAGTTGTAAATAAAAATGTAACAATTTGCTATAGATAAATACTCTTCATTTTATAGAGATATATATTGGAATATGATGATCTTGGCCAACTGATGAGTGCTGGTTCAGCACGAAATGCATCTTGGGGGTCATTTGTTTTTTATTGTATCTTTAGAATAGATTGTTTAATATATCTTTAATACTGTATTTGTTTATTTATAAAATATTTTCCTGTTTTAAATAGTATTTTTTTTAAGTAATATAATTAAAAAATTCAATTAATGACATAAATAAAATGTTTATTGATAATTTACTATATATTTATTTAACTTAATATTTGTTTAATTTTTAAATATTTGAATTGTTATAATATATACTACTATATATTCACACATCTTTTATTTGTAGGATTATTAACAATGATGAATTTACAATGGAATTTTACTTTATTGAAGATGAAAACTCTTATGAAAATGTATCTATAATTATGAAAAAAATTGTTGAATCTAAAAAACTGGCCAATATGATTGTTTATGATACATATACATTAGAAAATGTACCATGTAAGTAAACTCTTTTTATCTCTTTGTTTTTATTATAAAAATTGTTTGCAATAATATCCATGCCTAATTATATATGATTACCAAATGTCAAATATTACTCTAAGGCTGGGAAAATAAATATGATTCTCAAATGTATTTGTACATACAGTTTAGTTATAGAGTTGATTTAATTTGATTCCAAGCTTTACATAGATAACAAAATTAGGGTTAGTGGTAAATATATGGTGTGGATACACATACAGACTTTATACATGATTTTATCATGTATATACTTAATGTATACAATTTATTAAATAATTATACATATTAAAACATGAAAAATAAAATAAGATTCTACACTATAGTTATGATAAGTCAATAGAGAGAGAGAGAGACAAAGAGAAAAAGAGAGAGAGAAAGAACATATGTTTTCACGTCTAAGTGATAATGTAATATGATCATTCAACTGCTTTTTCCCTTTAAAATGTGCATTGCTTACATGATGAGTTGAAGTGCCACCTTTTTTCTATAACCTTGGATTACTAGATAATGCAAATAAGTTAAATATTTTCTCTCATTCTTTGGAAAACGTGAAATAATGTTTGAAACAGACAATATTAATGATGTTGGTTTTTTTATATCTTTTTCTTATGCAGATTTATTTTAAACATTTATCAAAATGTATTTTTAAAGATTATAATTCTTTAGTGATTATATGTAAGCCTTTAATGCTTCATTCCATCTAAGAATCATATTCCATAGTAATTTATCTTAGATTCTATGATATCTGAAACATTGTTTAAAATTATTTTAATTTCAATATTGCTGAATTTTAGATTACCTCTTTATTTTCTTATACGTCTCTTGATGATTCAATAAGGCATGCAATCCATTCATTTGTTAGAACATTTTATTTATTAGCATTGTAAATAAATTTATGTACCTCTCTCAAATCTTTGAATTGCTTAACTAGTTTTTTTAACTTCTTCAATAATCTTGGAAATTTTTTTAATTTTTTTTAAGAATTTATCATAACCTTCCAACATGCATTGGCAATAAATAATTTTTTCTAGTCATTCATTAGACTAAAGATTAACCATTTAATGAATAATATTTCTGTAGTGTAATTTTTAATACACCACTCTCACACAAGATAGGAACTGATTTCTATCCACTTTTAACACCTTGAAGAGAGTTGCCCCTATGTAAGATGTTGATGAAATGAAAGCACTCCCAATCTTGTGTGAGATTGGTGTATTGGAAATTATACTACACACATAACAATCATTAAACACATTAGCAATTGTTGGATTTAATTCATCCATTTATAAAAACCCATACCTTCATAATGATTAATGATTTAAAGCATTTTATTAATTAAGTACTAAAGATGACTCCAAGAATGTTTTAATCTTACCAAATACTAGGCAAGTAATGCTGACATACAGTAATAATACTTGGAGATAACAATTTGATTTCGACATTTTTTTTTTTTATATTGAACATAGTCAGAACAGTTAGCTATATTGACTAATATTATTAGGACTTGAATTTTACATATTTTTGCTGTATTTTTTAAATTTCAGGGATAAACCAGTCATAGAACTTATTTGAAGAATTTTTAACATGTTGCCAAAAAATCTGTAGGCAATTTTTATTTTATAGAATTATTCATGAATTTATATATTATAACTGCGTGGATTGTGCGTATATATTTGTAAATATTTAAATATATATAATTGTTTAAAAGTTTCATTGTGTCGGGAATGTTTGATTTTATTTTTAAATAATTTGTTAAAGTTTAATGATTAAAAGCTACATTCTTTTGATAAGCTTTCAGATTTTCCCTTTCCAAAAACAATAGTTAAAGTTTTATTAATTAGAAAAAAAGATAAGGATTTCCTAATTAAAATCATTTTCTGATTTTAAGAATTCATTTTCTAATTAGAAAATGAATTCAAGTTAATGAGTTTGAAAGCCTTATCGAAGGAATATATATAAAAACAACCAGTAAATCTAAAAACATTGATAATGAAAGAAGCGCTAGCCTGAAGGCATCAGAGGACAAATATATATATAGCTCTGAAAGGTTTGGAAAAAAGAAAAAAGCCATCTTTGTTGCAGAAAAGTGTCAGTAAATTATGTGCTGTTCAAAATCATGAATTAAAAAAGTGTTCCTATCATGGTAAAGGGCTAAACATCAGGAATCTGGCTATCAGTTCCTGAAGTCCCCTGAAAATCTTCAATGGAGCTGCTGAATATTCTCCGGACCAATCATGCTGCTAAAATTATGAAAAGCCACTAAAATGCTGTTCCAGTAATCGACTAAATGCATGCCTACATTTTTTTACCAACTCAGACATGTAACCTAAGGATCAAGCCCGGAAGAAATGGGTAATATATTTCCATAATGAACCTTAAACTTTCTGGCCAGTTTCGAACTTTACTTTGCACTCCCTTTAGAGCTCTTTTATTCTTTAATGTAATAATCTTTATAAAACCTTTTATTCATGCTACTGTAAACTTATATCATAATTCTCTCAATGTCTAGTCTTTAAACTTTCTCTTTTCTTACTTGGCGGTTCATTTATTATATTATATATATATATATATATTTGTGTGCTTTATTAATGTCATTTATTTTTAATTATATGCCAATAATCTTTCACCTCGATGAGCTCCTTTGTTCTATTTGCCTCACACAAATAATATAATATTAATTCTAATAGTAGTTCTCACCCATTAGAATTAAATTTATAAGTTCTATCAATCATCGAGTCAGAAGAAAGTATTACATGTTTACTATTTTTATAATTGGCTAATAATAAATTATTAGCTCCACTTCCAATCTCTGCCCCAGCTATTTTCTCGTGTTTACCAATATGTATTTATTCATATATATAATCTTAAAATGTTTTCTGCAAAAGGGTCAATAAAGGAATCAACTAAATATACTCTAATTCAAATTTCAGTTAATTGCTATTTAGATTCAGGAAAAGCACAATGATTGGGGCATAATTAATATGATTTGCAATACTTTAAAATAGTTTTATTTAAAAGCTCATTTGACTTTAATTAAATTGATCAAGTCATCACATAGAGCATTCTATAATTGGGTTTTAGTTCTCAAACGGTGACTAGTAAGTCATCATCTTCAACGTTGCTGACGTAGGGCAATCTTCCACTCCGTTAGGCTGGTCAGTGTTAATATTTCTGTTATTTTAAGAAAGTACTTCCTCTCCAATTCATATTAGTCAAAGGGCATAAGACTTGTCAGATGCAAGCCAACATAGGACTTCGATTATCGACTAGCTATCGTCTTTCAATTTTATTTTATAACTCATAATTCGTTAACACCGTTGCCTCTCTGTTCCGGTAAAGCCCGCTCTGATGCTTGTAATTCATGATGTAGCGATTTCAATTAAAGTCAAACAAATTGTCAGTTATATCAAAATAAGTTTTCTAATAAAGATTAAAGTTATGCCCTAAAATATGTATTTTGCTCTTCATGAATGGATTTACGAATGTGAAAATAAATGTCACATTCTTTTATATAAAATTAGAGTAATAAATTCTTTTACTAATGAATACCTTTATCTGCCTTTTATTTCTTGTTGGGGGCATAGACATAGACTTTCAAAAATTGCATAATATTCATTGGCATATAATAAGGACCGCCACTCGTATTATAATTATAAACTTTGCTTAAGGATTAGAATTAATTAATTTAATCATTATTGAAAACTCAAACAAAACAAACTATTATTATTAAATATTTTTTAAACAGACTTCGTTTCTTAAGTCTTTTTATTCATAATTATTTTAATGTTAATGCTCGCTGTCTGTGTTGGCAACCCAAACATATACATATGATTCGATTTAAAAGTATTTTAAGTTAATTAATTATCCAATATTAGTGTCAGTTCAGGGGTCTTTAATCCTCACCAACCATTAAGCTAGTTTATTGGTGCATAGCATTGTGCCATCAATTTATGCTAATCTGAGCTGGTGAGTTGGGTTTGAATTCAGTTTTGAACTGACTGAATTTGGATCCAACTTGCAATTTTTGGTGGGTTTTTCGACTGGTACAATATACCTAAAAACATTACCATATATGAAAGAAAGTAAATAATTATTCATGTTGGATAGAGATATAAGTAATAATAGCTTCAGTGAGAGTGCAGCGCTCAGTGAAAATATGTTCACAGTCAGAAGCTGAACAGACCAAAAAGTTTGGGAAACTAAAGCCAGAGGAAACTGTCTGGGTAGCAGCTAGATGTAGAGAGTTGATTTCCCAGTGGATTTCCAATGAGTTTACCAAGAGGACTGTTACCAAGAGATGGAAGTGATTGCAACTAAAAAAAACTCATAGTGATGATTTCAGTGCTCTATGACAAAGTCAGATGTGTTCATGTGCAGCTGAACTGGACCAGGGGTCAAAATTTTGGGGAAACTGAGACCAGTGGTAACCATCTTGAAAGCAGCCAGTCTTAAAGTGTGTCAAGGGAAGTGAACCAAATATATATATATATTGAAACAGACAGATCCCCCCCCCCCCCCCTCCCTTTTTCTTTCCCCCCCCCCCCCCCCCCCCCCCCCCCCCCCCCCCCCTCCCCCCCCCCCCCCCCCCCCCCCCCCCTCCCCCCCCCCCCCCCCCCCCCCCCCCCCCTCCCCCTCCTCTTAAATTAAATATTTTGTGCCCCCCCCCCCATTACTCTCAAAGCCAATTTAGTCACCTACTGCTGTATTCACTTAAATATATATATATATATATCATATATATATATATATATATATATATATATATATATATATATATATGTGTGTGTGTGTGTTGCGAGTGTAGCAGACTGTTCATTATTCTTATGATTCATTATTTTGTTTGTTGGTATTTGAAATGCTTACATTTCAAATACACAGCATACTGGCACAATCACATTTCAAATCTGGAAGTAGCTGATAGGTTTTGAATATATAACAAGCTTAGCCACAGTAGAGAAAAACCTGGTAAAAATCGAAATGCCAGTTAGTAAAATGCTGGTGCAGCAACTATAGAACTGGCAAGTACACAAAATGCTGACAACAGAAGTGAAAATTTTAAAATATTTGCTGCAAGTTTACATGATTCAATATAGTGAAAGTTAGTAAATAAAATGCTTGCATAGACACCATCAGAAGTTGAGTCCCAAAAAGAAGTTCAGCAGCAGTATGAAAAGGACACTTTAAAATGAAAAAATAGAAAAAATCAAGTATTCTCAAAGTTGGGGGAAAAAGCACCCAAGTCGGTGATGGATTGCAACAAGATTTTTTTCTGGAATGAGGACAGGTGCTATATTTTGTAAAAATATTATATTTATATTAGTATAAGTTTGTGCACTCCAGAAAACATACAAAATATTAGAGAAATATATTTAGATCTCGAAGTGGTAACCAGTGAATTTAATCAACTAATTTATGTTAATTGTGATTGCTAAATTCCAAGAAATATTTGCTGATTTCAGATATTTCTTGATAAAAGACTAATTAATTAATGGAATGGACTATAAATTACTTTATATGGGAATGAACTCATAA
The DNA here is from genome assembly GCA_028023455.1 of Epiperipatus broadwayi. NCBI lineage: Eukaryota > Metazoa > Onychophora > Udeonychophora > Euonychophora > Peripatidae > Epiperipatus > Epiperipatus broadwayi. The sequence continues at coordinate 518,357 of JAQFVV010006590.1, forward strand.
GGCACCAATTAATTAGTTATAGAAACATTACTGTATATGGTAATTGTGTGAGTAATTAAAAACTATAAATATAGTAAGCAACAAGGTGCATTGTTCATTTTTTCTGGTTCATGTTTAAGAAAGATGTAAGTGACAGAAGCTTTAGTGAGAATGCAGCATTCTGTGAAAATGTGTTCATGGCCAGCAGCTGAACAGGCCCAAAGAGTTTGGGAAACTGAAGCTGGAGGAAACCATCTGAATAGCAGTTAGATGTGAGAAATAGATTTCCCAGTGGATTTCTGGTGAATTTATCAAGTGGTATGTGCCAAGAGATGGAACTGATTGCAGCTAAAACAAGCTCATGGTGATGTCCACAGTGCTATAGGATGAAGCCAGGTGTATTCTCATGCAGCTGAACTGGACCAGGGGCCAAAGTGTTTAGAAAACTAAGGCATGTAATATAATGAGCATGCTAACAGCTCTAAAACAAACTTTTCTTATAAATGCTATAAGAGAAACCATTTAAAATCTCTATCTAGTATTATCACTATTACCAAACTAGGTTCAAACTAATGGCTCCATTCAAACACTAGATCTAAAAGTATTAACTCAAGCCCAATGTTTATATTTCTAAGGCTATTAATATATGGTGTAGCTGAAGTTTGTTCAGAACCATACATCTATTTAAGTTAGAAAGCTGGATTTGAAGACATAAAAATGTCTGAAAATTTTAGATTTTTTTAAAATAATTATGTATTAGATAAATACTGGGTTTGAGTTGGTATATTACATCTACTATCTGAATGTTCTAGTATCTCACTGATGAAAGCCATTAGATCAAAGCCAGTTAGGAAATATGGATATTTCTAAATTGAGATTTTAAATGCTTTCTCTTGTGGCATTTATCAGAAAAGCTTGATTTAGAGCTATTAGCATACTCATTATAATCAAACTGTATAACAACTACTTAATTTATGATATATAACGTATAAAAACAGTAAAATAATAACCTTTACCTTACTGCTACTATTGTTACATTTGTTGTAGGGCTTGTGTTATCATTGGGGATTTTAAAATCTAACTTTTGTTAATTTTTATTGCCTTTTACAATGTAACATTTAATAACTACTTAATATATTATTAATAACTTTTTCATTTTTATTAGCCTCATATCGATTTTATTATTGTTTTTTTTAAGAGTTTCAACTTTTTATTTTAAAAAGCTTTGAAAATTATTTACACTGAAAACAGTATAAAATATTATTAATTTTATTACATATTTATATTTTTGTTTGATATGTTTAGTACTTCGTATTCAAGATCTGAAATTTGAAGAACAGTTTCCCCTGAAGGGAAGTATGTTTACATTAATGTGTGAGGCCAAAGGATCTGATAAACTGAAGTTCTCATGGTTCAAAGATGGATTCCCTATTAATATCTCCAAAACACAAAGAAGTATGTGGGAGAACTTTATTCCCAATGCTAAAAAAAATCAAATTACAGCTCTATTAAATATTGAAAAATTAAGCAGCCTGGATAAAGGTAAGTGATAATAATAATTATTTGTAATTATTTATAAAAGCTCATAATGTTTTTTTGTTATTAATTATAGTTAATTAAAATGGATTGATTGATGTCATAAAATCGTAGTAATGATTTAAACTAATAAAATAAAATGAAAGCTTTGATATTACTTTTAATAATTATTTATTAAATAGGCAGAGTGATTTCTGAAACAATGAAAGATAATAAGTCACATTACTGTGTTTGTATTATTTGTTCAATATGGTATGTATTTTTTTCTGGTTTTGAAATTTAAACAAACCAATTTTTAAATAGACCAATTATTATTCACTATATCTGGATAATAATGAAAATAATAGTTAAACTACTAAGCATCACATGATCACTATTTCTTATGCTAATACATTACTGTTATTAAAACAGGCAAAACTCTCCATACAGTAGTGCCACTCAGTGCCAACCAGCATAATCAATGGATGCCAGAATGCTTGTGCATAAAATCCCTATCTAGTGCCTACTCATCCACAAGCCAGAAACTAGTCGGGGATATTGGATGAATAAGCACTAGATAGGGATTTTATGCACAAGTCTTTTGGCATCCATTGATTACTCTGATTGGCACTGAGTGGCACTACTGTATGGAGAGTTTTGCCTGTGGAAAATGATAGTTCTATTTTAAAAATAAAGCATATCTATATAAAACTATAATGAGAAAATATAAGAGTTATAAATCTATTATTATAAAGCACTATTTCTTAAATATTATAAATCTCTTACTGGTGGGTGAGTATGTAGAGATTTATAATATTTAAGAAATAGCACATTATTGGAGGTTGACTTCCCCTTTAATAATTTGAAAACTTTCAGCACTTTATAATAATAAACTTATATTCATAAGTCATATAAGTCTAATCATAGATAATTAAAAATGAGACACTGACTTTCTCCTGCGATAGGTTAATTAAATTTGTACAATTCAATATTTGATTACAACATTAGACACACCATAGACTCAAGTCCTAATTTCAGCATGGTGAGTGAGAGTTGGTGTATATATAAATACATTCTAAACTTAAGTGATTTACTTAAGTTTCTTAAACTCTTAGTAGTGGGCAAGTGTGTGGAGATGTATAATATTTAATAAATAGCATATTATTGGAAGTGACTTATGCTTTAATAATAAGTGGTATAAGTGAATTTTTTTGATAATAAAAAAAGAAGTTAACATACCATCACACCCATATATATACAAATTACTTTAATGAACATTTAAATAATTTTATAGCCTATAAAATAGGTAATGACAAGAATATAAATCTATTACATGGAGCAAACAAGTCTGAATTCATTATTAAGTTCATTTACAAGAAGTTTCCTAAGGAATCATTTAAACAAACCTGAAAACATTGCCTACCTTTGTTATATCATGTCAATACATTTTTTTCATATAAAAGATGTCAAGTTTTACCTTCTCTTTAGTTTATTTTATAACAATAAATGAAGAATTGATACTTTGAAAATGCTGAATTTTTTTATTTGCAGAGATTCAAATAATAATTTAGTTAAAATATGAATTATTTTAATGACAATGAAAATAATTTTACTATTTAACAAATATGTAATGCTAATATTATAAACATATGACCACTATTTATTATATCAATGCTAATTTAGATTGTCAGATAAAGAAGTTACTTTTATCTTTCACATAGTTATCTTAGTGATGAATTGGCTCTTATTTTTACCACTAAATTGGTTTATAGTATTAGCATTATGTATTTGATAAATTGTAAAAATATTTACTCTCTCATTAACTAATTGCTAATATTTCATTTAAGTTAATATTTGAAACTGTAACTTGGCTTGATTTTTATTAAAACAAAAATTAGCTTTTTTGAAGAAATGCTTGATTTATTCTTATATAACAAACTGAATATAAAATAAAAGAAATAATCTTTTATCTGAAAAAAATAGATTGACTTTAATATAGCAAAGGATAGATATTTTTTAGAGATATATTTCAATGATGCTTTAAGAATTTTTGCTTGTAAATTGTCTTAATAATTAATGGTTTCGACTATACATCTTGTAGTTTATCAATTATATAACATTAAATAATCAAAATGAGACATCTTTTCACAATACCCATAGTTCAATTTAGTTTAGTTCCCCCACAATTCTGTTATTTTAACATTTGGAGATTGCTGATTCATTAATATTTCAAAATTTCTTGAAATCAACATTGCCTGTTTTATTTTATTTATTGGGCACCGTTCAATTTGCATAATTTTTATATTTTTATAATCAAATTTAAATCCATATTGACAAGATTTATTATGATCAAATATAACAGATGATGAAGATTTATTTACATCCTTTCCTGATTGTTTCTCTAAATTGAACTATGAGTATTGTGAAAAGATATCTTGTTTTGATTATTCAATGTTATGTAGTTGATAATGACTACAAGATGTATAGTCGAAAGTACTTCTAATAAAATAACTATAAGTTATAATTTATGAGAATTTTAATATATTTTAATATGTATATTGATTTGATTATTACATATATCTTGGAAAAAATACAGACTTTGAAATTAAATTATTACATATATATATATATATATATATATATATATATATATATATATATATATATATATATATATATATATATATATATATGTGTGTGTGTGTGTGTATGTGTGTGTAAGTATTATTAACTTATTGCAAATGTTTAAAATATAGTTGTATATCCTTATAAATGACAATAATTTTTAATGTTAAAAAGTTATCTCTTTAACATTGGTCTCTTTCATACTTCAGGAGGATTGTTTACAATGATTTTAGAAGAATTGAATTTTTAATCGATCAGTAATTTATTTCTAAAGATTTTAAAACCTGATTGACATATATATCTGGAAAGTATAAAGTTTGTTTCATTTTCAGTCTTACTAAGAATGACATAAATTCTAATCTTATGTAATAATTCATAATTTATAATGCTAAATATTAATAGGAAACGTTTTGAGATTATCTCATTGCAAACAATTGTATTGAGTAAATCTCAAAATTTTACATATAATTATTTAGCACTGCAAATTATATATATATTAATCATTTTCTACAAGTTTTGACTAACTGCAGGATGAAGATCTCTCCAAGTTCAATCCATCTTTTCTGATCTCTAACCCTCTTCTCTACATCATCTTAGTACACTTTTTTATTTTATTCATTCATCTCACACATGGTATTTATCTGGCTTTTTTACAGTCTTTTGGAATCCAGTTTAAGATTTCACTTGTCCATCTATCCCAACTCTAGACTTTTAATTTTGTTCAATGATGTCAGTAACATTTATTTGTTTTCTATGTCATGTATTTCATTTTCAGTCTATTGTACTTCAAACATGTTATCTCTTCATACTTTATTAAGTGTTTAAATCTCTGTGTTGTTCATCTGTTAAGTCTCCAAGTCTCAATTCTATAAGTAAGAACTGTTAAAACACATTTGTTAAAAATCTTTCTTTTCATTCATGGAGGCATATTTCCTTTTAATATTAACTTATTTCTACAAAAAACTCTAACCAAGTTTAATATAGAGTTTTCTTTCATGGTAATAATCTGTCCAAGCTATTTATAATTGTTAACTTCTTCTAACTCATCATTTTCAATCTTTATTTTCTTCTTTTGAGAAAATCCATTGAACATCACTTTAGTCTTTTTAATGTTTAACTTTTCTTATTTTTATCTGATAATTCTTGCAGCATTTTCTAAAGTTCTAAATCATTACTTCCAAAAACAATTTCATCATCTGCAAATCCATTTAATTATACTCACTTAGATTTCCATTTTAATCCACAAAATATTTCTTGCAAAGCTGCCATAAAAAGTTTTGGAAATATGGAGTTATTTTCTTCATAAATTCTCTAGTCTCAGCAGAAATTTTATTGGTCAATTGCTGCTTTTTTCTGCTAGCAATCTTTATTGCAGTTTTTAAAAGTGTATCAGTTATCTTCTTGTTGATTTTGCTCAAACATGAATTATATTCAATATCCATTAATAATTGAAAATGATTTGTAAGTTCTACTTTAAACTCATTGGAATATTTCTGAAGAGGAGGAATATCAACTGTGAATATTGTTTTTCTTAGTAATTTTTGTCTTGGTAGTTTATCTCACTAATCAATAATCACTTCCTTTGTTGAATTTATTAAGAACATTACAATCTTAAAATGCATATCTGTTAGTCAAAGTATAATTCATTTATGCTGGACTTTTATTTGGATGGTTCCATGTCCATTTGCATTTAGCATTTTTCTCAAAAAAGAATTTATAATATAAATCTTCTCTTTTTCTGCAAACTCCACAATTCTATGTCCTCTCTCATTTCTATCACCATAATAAAATTTATCTATAGCCCTTGATTATCAATTCTAGCACTAAAGTTTTCCATGACAATTTAAAAATGTTATTTGGTCTTATCAAAAGCTTTTTTTACATCCACATAAAAATCCTCTACTTCATTATTACAATGAGAATTGGGGGGGGGGGCATAAATCTAAATTATCTCCATTTGATATCTAATATTCTGTTGAATAACTCACTATGTCTGATATACCATCAATCTCCACAATGTTCTTCTTACATGTTTTATTAATAATGAATTGTAGTCCACTTGTACTTTCAATGTTTGTGCCTTTGTAGTACACTACACACCCACTTTTTAAAATAATTTTCTTTTTAGATTTTTTTCTAACTTCACAAAGTCCAATAATATTTGAATTAATATTAGACAATCCTTTGAATTCTTATAATCTTCCTTCACTTGAAAGTCATCTGTAATTGTAAGTACTTAAATAAAAGATTATCATTCACAACCAGTAGTTTCTTACCTTTCCCCACCTTCAGCCACTAATTGCTGCCTTGTCTAGAAACTCTACAGATTACTGGGAATGAGGACCATGATTTCATTTTGTCTGTCATGATTGTAATTATTTTTTAGAAAAAATGTTAATCTATCTGTACATTTATTCTACCTTCAAGGAAATTCAACTGATATTTCACTTAAGAGCTATCATAAAATTGAGAAGAATGAGAATGGTGTTTTTTTATCTTAAACTCAGAGATAAATGGACAAACAATTCACCACACTGCCTTATGTGTGTTATTGAGCAGTCATCTATCCATATGCTCTCAATTTAGTACATGATAATACAGTAACAGAAAAATGAAATCATTTATTCTGTGGTATTCTTTGTATATAAATGAAATTGTCTACAATATGTGTAGCAGAGAGTATAAGATTTAAACAATCGAATTATTTTTATTGTTTTTATATTGATCAAACTGTTTGAATTTTTATTAATAAATTAACAAAATTTCTTTATTTTTTCTAATTTTGTAATAAACATTAAATGATCTATAAACAAAGGGAGTAAATCATTCTCCCACAAGCTATTATTTAAACACACTCTACATTCTGAACAAAAAAATCAAGAATAGAAAGATTCATTCTATTCTTCTTTGTTCAGCATTTAGAATATTTTTAAATTATAGTCTGTGAGAGAGTTACTTAATCCATTTGTTTTCCTATACATTCAAGTATGTTTAATTTAAAATTAAATGATGTGTATATAAAAAAAAAATATTATAAGATGAATATAAATATATTGAAATAGTTTCTTCGTGTGTATAAAAAAATGATTAAGGTCAGAAGAATGAGGGAAAAGAGTATAGAAAGGGACAAAAGTTGTCGATAGATTTCTTTTTATTGCATGGAATATTCTAAAATTTAAAACAAAAAATCGTCAGGATGGTTTTACCTTCATTTTTTCATGAAGATAGTTATATGTTTATATGCATAATAGCATATACATGTATGTGAAAGTTAAAATAGATCAGCTAAATCAAAGAGCAGCATTAAAAATTGTTAGATTATACATCTATGGACTCTATATAAATTGCAAGAACTATCTAATGTTAAATGGCCCATTGTAAAATTTTATGAAATTAAAAAATAAGAAGTTATTTCAGAAAGTGAATATGTACTTTATTATCAATACACAAGTGGAGTGGAATTCATTTTAAATAAAAAAATATTAGAATATCTTTATGTTGGACAATCATTTATCAAACTGAATAACAACTATAGTTCTTCCCATGTGTCATAGCATCATCCAGGAAGCAAACCTGCTAACCCGGGACAACTGCTTGTAAAGCTGCTGTTGCTGATCTCTCAACCACCGATGCTTGACAACTATAGTTCTTCAACTTAATAGAAAATACCAGATGCAGATAATCTACAATAATGCCCAACAAATCTTTATTTTAATGATCTAAAGATTTTTAATAGTTATATGGTATGTTTTTGAACAGCTAAAAATAACATTTAAATTGTCACAAAAGATTTTAATGCTAGAATTATAAAATGATTGGAAAATAAATGCATTCTGGGTAAATTTGGAAATGGCATCATAAATGAGAAAAAAAATAGTCACTGAAATTGGAACTTAGTTTCGTAAAACAAAAGTCAATTAAAAAAATTAAGTGATCAAATTTAATATTAAAATTACAGTTACAAGAGTTTATGAAATATTAACTTTTTGCTTATTTTTATTTCACACACAGTTTGTGTATACTTTATTTTATTTAATATACTTATTTTTAATGAAAGTAAATTATTTTCTTCACTTTATTTAATCTGCCCATGTCTCCATAAATCCAAAAATAGATCTGAATATTTTATTTTTTATGAATTAGTTTTTCTTTAGCTTAATGATAAGAATATGTAATAAATCAATCGAACATGTAGATAATACTTTATAGAAGCACCCAAGTAAATTTATTAAATGGCAAGGAAAACTAATAAAAGTCTCTATAATATAAAATGATATCATGGCGCTCTAAGTAAAGTTATTTCAGCATTAAGAAAAAAATTGACCATTATTATTAAACAAAAGAGAAGAATATCATTATGTATATGGAAAAATTCTATAAAGAACAAGAAAACAATCTAACATATATAATTACATTTGTTGAAACATCATGTATTGTAAATGAAGAAGTAAATTGTTCAATTAAATCTAGAAAGATAGAAAAGTTTCAGAAAATGACGGAATCATGGTAAATATTTTTAAAAAAGCAGTTGGAGACTAATTAATAAATCTACACAACAAGGATCTTAATGATAAATATGTAATAGCTGATTGCAAAAATACAATAGTAATATTGATGCTAAAAATGATTGTAAAAGCTATTAGAAAGTTTAGACTTATCACTTTTATATAAGATGTTTCTAAGAACATTGTATATCTAGAATGTTAGATTCAAATCCAATAAACGAATAAGCTATTTTGGTTATAGTGAAAAGGATTATGTCTAAGTATTAAGTAAAATAGAAAGAATCAGGGATTATAGATAATTATTTACATTTAATATGTGTTCTCATATTTTTTCCATACCTGGGGTAACCACTGAACAATGTCCTAACATTACAGTACAAAGAGAAGTACGGAGACATATATTAGTTGCAAATATGTGGACAGCAAAGGAAGCAATTCAAAGAGAAATGGTGGGGTCAAGTTTTTATATGAGATATACAAAAAGCAAAATGAAAATGTTCAGTAGATAGGAATTTGTAGATAATAAGAGAATAGCCAAAATAGTATTTAATTAGGTTATGAGAAAATAACAGACAACAAGATGGGTGAGAGAGGTAGTACTGTATACAGAATATTTGGATAAAGAATTTAAGTCAGTATACTTCTACAAAAGGTGGGATGATTGTGTTAGGAGAATTGTTGAGTATTATAGTGGTAAGAAATGGGCTAGAAGAATAGATACATTAATAAAAAATAGAAAGTTGGAGAGATGAAGAACTAATATGAAGAATAAAAGAGTTTAAATATATATAGAAGTAAACAAAAGTTAATTAATAATAGCAAGTAAAGTAGTTTACTGTTTAAGGCTCAATGGATCTTTAGCATCAAGGGAATATACCCAAAAATGGAAAAATATGGGTGATTTCATTTGCAACTTATGTAAGAAAGGCATAGAAAATATTAGGCATCTATTAGTTGAATGTAAATGTCTACAAGCAGAAATGGTACAAATAAAGAAGTTGTGGAAGGATAAATGTAAACAAAGTGATTATATAGAAAGTGGGTTCTTGTTTTTTATGATGAGTTTGTGAAAAGATAAGGGGGATTTAGATATAAAGGCTGTAGAGTTGACAATGATTATGTGGTGGAAATGGGATGGAGCAGAATAGAGAAGAATATGTGAAAAACTTAGAGTGGGAAATGAAAAAAGAAGCTAAGGTGACTAACAAGTTTCTCTGGCCATAGTGGCTGATCAATTACTGACTCCAAAATAGGTGAAGCCACAATGCATCACATTGCATTCACATTTAAAATTTGAAACTTTAATAATAATATTTAAAAAAACCTCATATCAATTAAAGGTTAGACATAGTTTTAAAAATAAATTTCTCTTGTTTGATGAAATTTATTTATTGTTTACTTTGAATAAATATATTTAATAATATTTCTTTCTTATTAAAAAAAATCATAATAATAAAACAATAATACATTAATTTCTTAAGGTGATGAAAATATTTTAATTATAAAAGGGTACAAAAAAGTCTTACATATTTTGTGAGATAAAAATAGAATTATATATTTTACAGCCACAATTTTATAAATATGGGTTCAAAAATAATAAGCAAGATAAGAATACATGGAAAAATACCTCTATATATGAACTATTTTTACCTAAGAAATAATAAACTTACAAAAATAATCTGCGATTTTTTTGTTATTAAGGAACTTTTCTTAACATATATAATTTTCAATAATGGCGCATTATTAAAATTTTGAAGGATTTGAAATGCGTGAGTGTATATATACATATTATTGTTACAAAGAAAGCTTGAACATTAATTATTTTAATATCATTTTCTTATATCAATATGAACCGTTGTATAATATTATTTAAAAAATTAAGTGCTACAAAGTTATAAAATTGTTAAAAAGATTATATAAGTTTTGTAATCTCTAAAAATATTATTTAACTTTGTCTAAAGCTGCTTAGAATGTTGCTATAGAGATATAAAAAACTTGTTTTGCTGCTTGTTATAAATTTGAGAAAATAATGATTCAAATTTATAGATGCGGTCTCATATTATCTGTTTTATCTTTATTAAGAATGCGTTGCGTCTTTAACTTATTTTAATCTTAATATAAACTTTATTGAGCAGAAATTTGTTCTCAGTTGTCATTGTATAAGAAATAGATGCATGCGTGTCAGTATGTATGTGTAGTATATAAAGGATAACCAGCGTTAAAGTCAATGTTGGTGGGTCTATAAATGTTGCATTATCGCAGTTCCTCAGAAAAAAATAATTATTACATTTAGGCGTAAAAATATTAACAATATAACAATCATTTAATATTTTGCATAATTATTATGTAAATACAATCCATTAAATGGTTTTGTTTTTATTGCTGCTTCATATTTTATTCAAAGACATTGTTAAATATAGCAGCGTCAGAAACATCATATTTGATTAATTTCAGTGTTATCTGTTATGATTCCTTTGTATTTATCAATGCACAAGACTAATACAATTGGAGCTATTCATTGTGGCAGCAGCAGAGCTTGAGAGGATATGATTATCTAATCTGGTTTCTCTTCTGAGTAAATAAATTTTTATATTTTTTTCATTTAGAATGGGCAATAAAATATTGTTTTTTTACTTCTTGTAATTAACATTTATAAATTAACACATCAATATTTATTACAGAAAAATATAACACATTAATAAAAGAAATACTGTTCAAAATATTTATCATGATGAGTGTTCGTGTTAAATATATAAAAAATGTTACATTTTCCTAATTGATATTATATAAAAATGTGGAAATAAAAAGAAAAGAATAATGTACTCCAGATATTATTATTGGCCAAATAGAAATTAGTAAAAACAAAAAATACCTTGAGATTTTTTAACAGTGATTGGTATAGAAAAATAAAATGGTTGTTGGTCACAAAATTAAAAATATTCTATTTGTTTTCTCTTTGCTTACTTTTTGATGACAATATTTTAATAAAGCACCTCTTTTTAAAAATCATGGTCTGCCAATGATTAAAATAGTTTACTGGCATTTAAAAGCTGAATTCCTAATATAAAAATAGTTAAGAAAACATTATGTACAATAATAATTAATTGCTAATTGTTTCAGACATCTATAATTATCTGTCAAGTGTATCTCTCTAGCTAAATTTTCAACTGCCTCAAATAGATAACTTTTAGCTAAGTGCTTAGCTTTGGGTTAGTATTTTTAGATCTAGTGTCCGAACCTACCCTGACACGTCTCTGAGGAGTGCCAAAGCACGAAACCATGGTCAGGGGTTCCTGACAGAGATATTTTAAGTGCTGTCTCTGGCTAAGCATTTATCATAAAGCTTGTAGAGGAATTGGCAATCCTCACTGTTTCATAACTTACAAGCATAAGAAATAGGGTCATGCAATGTATTATTAATTGATCTATGACTCTTATTTTGACTATTTATAGTCTCTGCCAAAAGTCTTATGCAATTTTATATTGCTATGACTACTAATATATGGTATGGCTGAAGATCTATCAGCCCCATATAGCTATTTGAGTTGGATAGCTGGGTTTGAAGACATGTAGATGTCTGAAAATTTCAGATTTTCTACTCAATAGATAACTTTTAGCTAAGTGCTTAGCTTTGGGTTGGTATTTTTAGATCTAGTATCTGAACCTACCCTGGCACCTCTTTGAGGAGTGCCAAAGCATGAAACCATGGTCAGGGGTTTGGGGAGGGGTTCCTGACAGAGATATTTTAAGTGCTGGCTCTGGCTAAGCATTTATCATAAAGCTTGTAGAGGAGTTGGCAATCCTCACTGTTATATATATATATATATATATATATATATATATATATATATATATATATATATATATATATATATATATATATATATATATATATATATATATGAGCAAAATACTAACAAAATATTGATTTTTTTTTGTAAATATTTTATTATATGTCATTTGTACAACTTTTTTTTTTTTAAAGTATTTTTTCTTTTAAACTGTATATTTTGTATAATCCAATATGAAAGATGCCACAGTTGATTGTCTAAAAATAATTAAAGGATTGGAAGCACTATTGTTTTAATCTGGGATAGGTATTTTAATTAAAGTTTTACTTAAAATAAAATGGGATTAAGATTAAAGATACTTTTGTTATAAACATGTTGTCAAATCTATTTCTAATCTGGAAATAGATTTGAATTTATTTTTGGACATTATCTTACTGTTGCATCTTCAAAAACAATTGATAAAGAAAAAGTATAAAATGGCTGAATTTTGAGTCACAGGGATATGAGCTATTGTTGAGAGAACTGATTGCTGCTAGACACCATGCTGTTTTGAAATCTAAAATGTAGTAAAAAGCTTTTCCTGACCCTTGTGGGTCATCTTCCACTACTATTATATCATGCTCCCATAGTAATGAAGTAAGAGCCAGACTGGAAAATTTTAGAATGCTAATAGAAGCTTGTTGCCACTGAAGAACTTTCATTTCAATTGCCGTGCATATGCAATATTTTAAATTGGACTCTTAAAATTACCAGGTAACTTTTCAAGCTGTCACCTCAAAGTAAATCTAGCCTAACTCATCTATCAATATGTCTTCTAATGTATTTAACTTTGTTTTTGTTTTAATATGTAATTTGCTCTTAAGTAATTTATTTTATTTAATTCTCTCTCATATGCTCTTAACTTTCCTTAACTTTGGTGTGGTCATTTATTTACATGTATTTATTATTTGATTTATATATCTTCTTGCTTATTATTAATATGCCAATCTCCCAACCTGGGGAGCTTAATTTCTAAAAATCTTTTCTAAAAATCTTTTCTGTCATTTTTTTTCTTCTAAACTTTCATGAAAAGGTTATTAACGTCCCCTTAAAATATATATATATATAATGCATTATAAATTAATATGTTTGCCAGTTTGTTTTTACGAATCAACATTTTATGTTGGTTTATTATAAAAATATATTTGTTTAACTCTGGATTTTCTACCTGGGGTAAATCCAGAACTTAAGCTAATTAACTCTTTGAAATCTTTTAAAATGTTTTTTTTTTTTTTTTCATTAAATTCTGACAGAGTGATCCATTAATTATTTTCTATATAACTGTTTTTTTATTACTCTTAAAATATAAGCTTAAATATTCCAGTTACTATAAAAATTATGCAGGTGGGATTGAATTATTTTAAATAGTAGAAAAGGGATGGGGTAAATCTTAATGTTTTCTTTTACTAAGTAAAATCTTAACATACATTTAATTTAGGGAAATCTCTCTCCATATATATATAGAACTGCATAGCGTATTAATTGTCTAAGTTATAGCATTCAAATAAGGGTCATTTATTTTAAAGCAGTAAATTATATTTCAATGTTGTTAGTGACATTTATCATTACTGCATTACTGACATTTAGCATATCTTTATATATATATATTACATGCTTCTAGTCTTCTAATCTGGTTGTTACAACAAGATCGAACCCATAGATTTCTCATTATATCCACTTATTCCATATAAAATGCCTCTGTCTGTGATCCCGTTAGTTTGGCACACACTATGCATATCACTTCTCAAGTCTTGTCCTGAGGATAGTTGAAGCTACCCAGGACCATTTATGTCGTATAAAAGGCCTCTGGCAGTGATCCCTAAGTCTGGCACACGCTATGCCCATCCACATTTATTTTGTATAAAATGCTGTTGGTGGTGATCCCTAAGTCTGGCACATGCTATGCTTATCCACTTCATTTTCATCCAGAAGCATGACTTTTCCTGTTATTTTAGGCTATTATGTCAGCACCACAAACTTCTTCATATTAGTATTTCTTTTGTTTCATGACCCAGTTTTAATGCTCTAATATTAAAAGTGCGCTCTGCTCAAATATATATATATATATATATATATATAAATGCCAAATATTACTAGCTAGATTAATTACTAATATTATTTTAGTTTTATTATACAATCCCATCGTCGTATTTTGTTATTCATCTATTTAAGAGTATTTGCCTTGGGAAAAATAAAGCGTTCTTCTTACCAGCACTAATTAACAGAAGTTTCATTAAATATTTTTGTCATATGCTTAAACATGTTTTCCAAATGTATTTTATTTATTTTTACGACCATAATGGCATGAAAATAGTTTATATTATATCTGTAATGAATCTCAGAATGCTCACCTAAATAATATTAGTCACCACATTTCAGAACCGTAATCCAAAGTGTTAATAGCAATATTATGTAATTCTTTTTAATAATCGATTGGCATCTTAATATTGGACCCACCAAAGATGTGTGTTTATAATATATTATTTAGCTAATTAATAAAAGAGCATATGAGAAATAATAGCGTGAATGACACTAAGTTATCGTCTACTGCTTGCTCATTCATGCATACACTAATGTATATAATTAAGTCACAATGTATAATAATGTTGTCATTATATTAAACTATATTTTTATTGTCTAACTTATTTAAATAGTTCAAATTTCTCTTTTCACCACTTACACATATTACAGCTATGCTTATATATATATTTTAGTTTAGTCATAGTAATAGATGTCTCATTGTTTTGCTCAGCTTTGCTAGTTGGCCAAATTAAAATAAATTCTCATATGCCATCACTATTATGTTATTCATTAGGTTTTTGAACTGGGGTTTAGAGAATGGGTTCGAATCCAGGTTGATCCCTGACCTAAATCTCTGGCTTGACTAGGTTTAAAGTACATTTTCTGAGTTCCAGCTCATGTTTGATGGATAAACATGTTTTGACGAGTTCAATATAAAGCTGAGCACTGATTGTATATATGTGTGGAGAAGGGTAATCTGGACCAATTGATGAGTGCTGGTTTAGCTCAAAATATGTATATTGGTGATTATTTATCTTTTCAACATGTTGTGATCAGGTGAGTCAGCAATTTAAGATGGCACTGAGAGTTGTGGGTCATGTGAAAGTCTGAGTTTAAATATCTTTTTAAAAATCCTGCAAATAGGGCCCCCTCATGTTAATCATTTTTATTCATTCTTTATGATCTTATACATTAGCATGTTAATCATTAATATTTTGTAGAAATGAAATGTTATATATATATATATATATATATATATATATATATATATATATATATATATATATATATATATATGAAATAATAAAAACCGTAATTAAATAATTGTAATTATAATGAAATAATATTTTTAAACAGTTTAAAACAATTCAAACATCTTAAATCCCGAAACTTTTACTTTCAAACCTCCTCAACTGCTATAAATTTAAAAATATTATGTCAATTATAATTACAATATATATATATATATATATATATATATATATATATATATATTGTGCCCTTTTCTATAGGTCAATGATGGTTATAAATGGTCAATTACTAAAAAATTTTAAAATTAATATTATATAGTATTTAAAATTATAGTTTATATTAAGCAGTAAAACATTAATATGATATATTTAATAATAAATATTGTGATGGTGAGAATTGTATCTAATTCTATATTTTTCTAAATTGTTTTTCAAAATTTTATATAATTATTTTATATAATATAAGTAGCAAATTTATTAAGACAGATAAAATTAGACTAAACACCAGAAATGACTACGTGACTGTCAGGAATATTCTATGTATAAGCACCGGTTTAAATTAATACTAATAATTAAAATATTTAAATAGTATATTATAGAAGTGGATGGAATTGTCACACATCATAATAAAAATAAGTAGTATACACCTTTATTAATTATTGTTTCAAAATTGTTTTAAAGGTAGTAAAATTTTAATAGATAATAATTGATTTAAAAATAATAATTAGTTAACATCTAAGTCTATTACGTCATGATTTTAAAACTTTAGAAATTGTTTATAAATCCAAGTAGGGATTGACCAATAAAAAAATAGATCTTGGCAGACAACCAAAATCGCGCCAACTAATTGTATAAACGGGGGAGAACAAAAATGTGTTGACTCCGGAGCAGAGGTAAAATTTTAAGCTCTCTAATTTTTTTTTTCTTCAATTTATTAGTCAATTTTATTATAATTTTAATAATATCTTTGAAAGAAACCAACTGACAATTTAAAAAATCATCCGAAGAGAATCTTAGAATAAAATGTTTTAAAAAAAAGTTTTTCATAGTAATGTTTCACTAACTTTACAGTAACCTGCCAGTGGATTCTATCGAAATATAATCAGAGTTTTCAATAGAAAATGGATAGATTCTTAAAACCAAGTTGTAAATTTTATAATGTTCCAAATATGTTAATATTATTCGTTGATATAGTTTATATAGCGTATCACTATGAAAGCTGTTTTCGTGCGTATAAAATCAATGAAAGGACATTGTGCGCAAAGTTAATGAAGATAATGGAAAATAAAAATAAATATTATTCATATAAGAATAAATGGACAAAAGGAATTTTAATATTGAAATAGTTTGAATTGCTTTCTTTAAGATGACTTGAGAAAATACTCTAGAAAATAGTTAAAGATCGAAAGTAGTGTATATAAAATAATAATGAATGAAAGTGAAGTTTACCAAGGAAAACACTTGCCTAAAGAAAAAAAAAATTTACAGAAAAGAAATATAAAATATTGGATCCATGGAAAATGCAATTGGTACTGTAATTATTAAATAATTGTAGTTTAACTAGAAATAAAGATGCATCAACGTGCCGAGGTAATATTCGCCAGAACAATAAAAAGCTTCGTGAGATAACTAAATAAAATGTTTTCTAATAATTTTGGATTAAACACTAAAACTAAAGTTCGTCTAAACAGTTTATTAAATGAACTAATTTATTTAAAACATTAATAAGCAGAAAGGAGAACATTCGGACAAAAGAAGAAATAATAAATACTATGGGACTAACCAAGATATACCATCAGAAAAATATGTGATTATGGTTTGAATTATTTTCATTACTAATCTAAGTTAAACATTAAGTTTTAGATAGTGATAGGGAAAACAAAATACATTAATTCATGATATAACATTATATGAAATAATATGTTTTGATTTTGAATTTTAAAATAAAATTGTATGTATGTGAAAATTTGTATATTTGCGATGCTCGAAGAGAAAGAAATTTACTACGAACTCTGATAGGAAGATAAAGATTCTTTTTGGTAACATTTATAATTATTAATGATATATAATGTATGTTTTATTTATTTAGATCAGCTGAGAATCGAATGAATGTAGCGCAAAAGTTTTATTGCTATTATTGTTGTAAAACGCATTTTTGAAAACAACACTCTAAAACACTTTGAGATGTGATTAGATTTTTTAAAAATATGCATACAATAATCATTTTATGTGTTATTAATATAGTTCAATATAACCGATGGTTATGTGATATTTTCTGTTAATTTTCCGATTGGGATATTTAAATGTTATTTTAACAAAACGTAGATGTTGAACCTACAGTGTAATAAAGCAAGACAAATTGTTCTTATGGAATAGGGAAATGTTTTTATATTAGCGAATTTTGTTTATTGTTTTAAAAAGTAGTTAGTATTTTATCGATGTTGGATACAGTAAAAATCTCGAGAGATAGTTTGGGTAGTGACTTGGTAGTACGTGGTGATTCGGAAACCAAGAGGATGTATTAAAAACTAGGATGCTACAGGGAGTGAAATAATAGGTAGTTTTAGATGTTAATCAGCGTAGTTAACAAAGCCCTACAACTGGTACACATGTTGTCTTGGACAGTGGTATTTTATATATTTCTTGTGAGTCATACTAGATGTTTGGTAAAGCTGAGTAAATAGCTGCCACATCACGCTTATCGCCAAGGTTATTAGACAATGAATGTTGGACCTATTCACACTGTTCCATACATTTTGAAGTATATTGTGGATAAGTTATCTATCTATTTTCCCGATATCCTATACATCTTTCGCTATCTTTATCTGTATTTCTTGTAACTACATCGTTATATGATAAGTCTATTAAAAGGGAAACAATAGATATTTTAGAATGTATGTCATGCTATTATTTGGAATAAGAATAGTTAAGTGTTAACGAAGAGTAGATTATTATTATTAAAAGAAAGATGCAGATATCCTAAGAAGGGAAGGAGTTAGAGAATTATTTTAATTTCTTTTAAGAAATGAACTATAATTTTATAAAAGTATATCCAAATAGAAATATACAAAAATATTAAATATAATTTCACATTTTCTTATTGTTAATTATATTTTAAAAAATATAAGTATTGCATATTTAAAAAATACAATAACATTCGATAATTATAGTATATGTGAAACTGTAACAGGTGATAATTAAACCCGTGTTATAGTATTATACATGAGTATGGCTTATGGAATAAATGTATTATAGTTTACGAGCATTGGAGAACAAACGTTAAAAGTAATAATAATATTTGAATAATATGCGGAGTGACTTATATAAAGTTACAAGAAAATGTAATTTTCTTTTAAAAACCATATTGATTATAAAATTATAATGTTATAAATGATGTTTATCCATATAGATAATTTATAATACAGTAACTTTAATATTAAAAGGTAAAGAATGGTGTTACCCATAAAATAGTTAAAATAAGTGATATGATAAACCTAATGAGAAATAAATAAATAACTTTTAAAAGGCATAATAAGTTTAATTAATGATAAAAGAAATATAAATGTGTATAATTCAGCTATTGTTGTGTAAAAAAAAATGAGGATATCCCTTGTAAATAGATGTAGATGGATTTGTTTGTTTTATTTATTTTTATTGATGTTAATAAAATTTTAAAATTTGTTTATTAAAACTTGTGTCTGAGTTTTGTTTTCTCTACATCATTGTGTGAATTCACAGGGTATGTTCACAACCATTAAACTAAGTATATGATTGTTTGCACAAAAGATAAATAGAAAAGTATGTTTAATCTTAATTATTTATTGATGTTCTTGTAATTAAATAATTATAAAATTGCATTGCGTTACTGGTCATCAATCCATTATCATAATATTTTGCTAAATTATATGCTATTAGTTGCCACTTGCTTTATTTATCAGATTATCTAAACACTGCCACTTATTAATTTATTTTATTACTTAAAGATAAAAAAGGGGATATTAGATTATTAACTAATTTATTACGGTTATAAATTTGCGATGAAAGAAAAGCTGTACTAGTTGGATTAAGCAATGAAGATTGTGATTATTATTGTTTTATTATTAATCT
Source organism: Epiperipatus broadwayi (assembly GCA_028023455.1). Lineage (NCBI taxonomy): Eukaryota > Metazoa > Onychophora > Udeonychophora > Euonychophora > Peripatidae > Epiperipatus > Epiperipatus broadwayi. The sequence goes on from JAQFVV010006590.1 coordinate 538,190, forward strand.
AATTGCAGAGTAGTAGATTATGACATAAAATCCCTTATCATATTTTGCTACCATACGTTTATTAACATATGAATAAATTTAAGAACCTGAGATTATTTCATTTGAGCTAGATGATTACTATTATTATTATTAGAGGTAAAATATTAATACTTTAATTGTTAAATGAGTCTTAGTGATTAGAAGTTGCGGAAGTCATAAGAATACTATGTAGTTATTATTTGATAGTAGTATAAGGGGGGATAGTGTTCTTATGCCATTGAGGTGGTATCCTGTGGGATATTGTCTCAATGTAATCTACCTCGTCACCCGTATTTCCACTTCTAGTCTCATGAATTCCTGAATATTTATTTGAGTTAGTTTAAAACAGAACCTAAGTTAATTTTAAGAAACTTGAGCTAGTAAAGCATTTAATTGAATATTTCATTAATTATTAGAGATAGAACCCGGTTAGGTGATTTTCACTATATTATATTTATTTTGGGGGAAGTGGAGATGCGGGAACGGGGTGGTTAGATTATGGCCCTCAACGTGATTGGCCTGATGTGTAGTGGAGCTACACACGATGACAAGGGCAGATTGTGGCACCGGCAACATGTTGGGCCCGAGTATTAAAATGGAGAGAGTATAATAGGCTTACATGGAATGGGAAGGTTAAATAGGTAGATTGTGATGTGCCAACTTTAGGGGCTTGAGATGTGTTAGTGGGGGCATCATATTCAATCAACAGTAATGTGATGATTTAATATTTTAAAATAGTAATGGTTATTTAGGATTTAATTATTATAGAGCTAAGTGTTTATGATTCAAACAATTGCAATTCTAAGTGGTGGATGATCTGATTATTTAAAAGTATAATACTACATTATTATAAAAGACTTGGCAAATAAAATTTTTGAAATATGCATATGTGGCTAATGATTATTTGGATATTTATTATGACCATGTCAATTAGTGAAATATTGAAGAGATATTTGAAATGTTTTAAAATGTGCAAAAATATCTGTGAATCATGCATGTAGAGGATGATGTTGTGACACATGATTTTGAATTATTATTGTTGTTATTATTGTCTAAGATGAAATATTGTAGGGAGTAGGAGATACTGTCTATGGTTATTGGAGGTAACGATTGTATGGGAATAGAAGAAGCTGGTAGGGAACTTATTTATGAGATTAAATAGAAATATACTAGAAATACTAGATTTTGAAAAACAATATTATTATTATTAAAAAAAAAAGGATAACCAAGATAGTAATGTAGAAATGGAACTGTCTAAGTCTATGCTTGATAATGGTTGTACAGAGGAAAGAGAATGCGAGAACTTAAGTGAAAGGGAAACGTTGGTAGATGATACTCACGAGGTAGAGAGTAAAATGGAAGAGGGGGTGAAAGAGATGGTGAAAAGAGAAATAGAAGAAGAAAAGGTAAAAGCACCTGAAAAGGAAGTAGAGAGTATTTTAATGGCTCAAATATCCCAAATGTTTAAAGCTCTTCATGAAAGCATAAATAAAAATAATGAAGATAATGATATAAAGTTTAAAGCTCTTCATGAAAGCATAAATAAGAATAATGAAGATAATGATATAAAGTTTAAAAATCTTCAAGAGGATAGTGATATAAAGTTTAAAAATCTTCACGACAGTATAATTCAAAATATAAAAGATAATAAGGTAAAATTAGATATTCTTAATGAAAGCTTGAATAAAACCAATGAAAATCTAGAGATAAAATTTAAGGAGACCTGCCAGAAGGTAGAAGACCTTAAGGGAGAAGTACAAGATAAATTTAATCAGGTAGAACTGAGACTAGATAATAACGAAAAGGTCTTTGAGTCCTTAAAACATGAAGTAGACAATATAGAGTACAAAAATCAAGAATTATTAAAGAATAAATTTGAGGAATTTTCCGAGTTGACTATCAGAGGTTTAAGTAAGCAAATAGAAGATTCAATCAACCGATGTCAAGTCAATAGAAACAAATTGAATCAAAAGATTGATGATAATAAAATAAAGGTGGAATGTAGAATTGATGAAATACAGGAGCGTATAGGTCATATGGATGAAAGTTTTACTGTTATAAAAGAAGAGATAGTACAAAATAGAATAGTGATAAGGAATGAATTGGAGCAAGATTTATTTGAAAGGTTTAGGGACTTAATAGTGTAAGATAGTATGGAGACCAAGACAGATATAGAGCAGGTTTTGATTGAAAAATTACAGGATCTGTGTATATGCAAAAGGTTGAGGAACATAAATACAGGTCAAAGGTTGGGGGAAATATGAAGAAATTACAAAAGGATGTAAAGGAACAAGCTCAACAGTTAGAGAAAAATAGTCATGAATATAAAGACCTAGTGGACCAAAACTTAGATGAATTCAGAAAGGAGCAAAAATTATATGTAGAGCAAGTGATAGGGCAAATAACAAGTCTGTAAACAAATAGAAGAGATGAAACCTATAAATGGCCAAACAATAGATTTAGGTAGGGAAAGAATATTATATAATAGGTTTGAGGAAAAGATAGTTCCATCCTCAATAGGTAAGGTAGAATTTTTAGAAAAAAATGAAAACCACCCATTAGAACGTACTGATGTCAAGAAAGTAGACATCCGACCACCTAGGGAAAGTGCTAATTATGATGGAGGGTCAAATACCTCAATGGCCTTAAGATTCATAAGAGTGAAGCCATTTCGAGGAGATTTTGTGGAAAATCCGTCGGAGTTTCTCAATATCTTAGAGGAGCTATTCTCGATATGTGTACTAACAGAAAAAAAAAGTTGGCTATTTGTAGCAACCATTTAGGTGGGATTGCCAAAGACTGGTGGCAGTCATTGTTTGAAAGGCCAAGTACTTACAGAGATTTTCGATTTTTAATTATAGGAAGTTTTCGGAATGCTGATAAACAAGACAGCATTAGGTTCCAAATCACGCAGGAAAAGTATCACTCCAGTAGGGGTAGTTATACTAGTTTCTTTAGAAGCCAGGCTGTTCGTTTAAAGACTCTCACGGCATGCCCATTGTCTGAAGGACAATAATAGTGCGACATAATTTACCTAGGAATGAAGAGCAACTACTAATTGCTGCCGATAGGTATTCCATAGAGGAAGTATCAGAAATATTGGATGCGCTAGAGATTACAGAGGCATCTCTGGACAATAGATATAAATCCAATAGAGAAAGACCTAGCTATCCATTGTCAAATGTTAACGTTAATAATAATAACGATAGGTTTCAAACAAGTTTAAAAAGAAAATATAGCTCTAGAGATAGGGATAGGGTATTACCATATAATAGAAGAACAGTTAATTTTGATAACTCTAGGAATAGAGTAGAAACCCAAAATAATCAACCCACTAATAGTGGTGTTACCACAATTTTAAAAAGACCCAATATAAAATCAACTGATAAAAAGTTAAACTAAGAAGGTCTTCGTATAGTAGTTCCTCTTTGGAAGGACCCAGTGCTAAAAAAATGGGGAACGATCAGATGTGGATGCTAAATACTTTAGATTTAGACATTGATTTCTTAGAACCCTTTACTATAGGTGAACCACCTATAACGTATCAATATCCGGTCATTATTTTACATTGAAATTATAAGAATTGAAGCATTAATTGACTCTGGAAGCCAAGCTTCCATATTATCAGAGTCAATGTATAAAAATCTGGTATGCATAAAAGGTGATATACCTTCATTGCCAGTAAAACAAATACAAGTAACTCTAGCAAATGGAAAGAGAACGAAATTAACAAATAAACAAGTTTGGATTACCTTCAAAATTAATAATACAGAGTTTGGGCATGTTTTTCTTATTATGCCTGGATTGATACATGAAGCCATAATAGGTGCTGACTTCATGATTTTAAACAAGTGTCAAATAGATTTTTATAATAAAATTTTTACTTGTAAGAAGGAAAGGCTTAATTTTGAATATGGGGTGCATAACCTTTCCAATCAATTACTATGCATCCATAATACATTTATTGATGCTAGCATAAAAGAAAAAATTGAACATATTTATGTGGGCGATTCTAAATTAAGGGAGAAATTATATCAATTAATGTATAGCTTTAAAAGCATTTTTTCTAAAATCCCTGGTATAATAGAGGGATATACCCATCGTATTAAATTGAAGTGTAATGAACCTTTCCATTAGAAAATGTACCCAATTCCTTACCAATACAAGGACGAGGTACAGAGTCAAATTGACATGATGCTAGAGTGGGAGATAATAAAAAAAGTGCCCTTCTCCTTACGTAAACCCATTGGTTATTGTAAAGAAGAAGGATGGCCATATTAGAGTATGTCTGGATGCTCACATGTTAAACACTATAACTGTGCCAGAGCATGACATTCCTCCACCTGTACATGAGCTCCCAACTAAGTTTCATAAGAGGTCAATTTTCTCTACATTTGATTTAACAGCTAGTTATTGGCAAATACTGTATATGAGTAATGATCAGCAATACACAGCATTTCGTTTTCAGGGCCAGTCATATGTTTTCAGA
>JAQFVV010006590.1:543196-703354 GCA_028023455.1 Epiperipatus broadwayi
GGGCAGAATATATATAGAAAAAGAGCTTTTGTTGAAGGCAGGTAGAAGTAACAAAAGTAAGACAAGTATGACTAGTACATGTTATGTGTTGGACTATTTCCGACATCTGTCATTAAATATTGAATGAATTTAGAAAAAAATTAAAAGTTTATTTAAACATTCCAATTACATTCAACTTAATAATAATAATACATAGATAAGTAAATAATAATAACTAACTGATGTTTCTTAATCATTATCCATAATGTTGCTTCCCTCTCACGCACAATTTCATTTAGCATCACTAGATCCTGTGATATAAGCGTTAATGAGTTTTTTAAATCATTAAATATGCACATATAAACTTTAATGAACTTTTAAAATCATTAAATATGCAAATCTGTTTTTTTTAAAAATATTGTTAATTGTTGTTTTGTTTTGCCTTTTTACACATGCTAACTGAAAATCATTTAAATGAAAACAATTAAATTGATGTAATTGTTTATATTTATGAAATAACTTGTTCTAAATTATCCTTTTATCATTAAGAGCATCAAATTATTATGAATTGTCTACGGTAAAATTCTAATATCGTGTGTTACGTAATTATTTAATTAGTAGAAGTGATTTTTTAAATAAGTAATGACATTTTAATCAGGTATATTTATTGTTTCATTACTACTTTTAATGAGAAAAATAACATGATTTATTATTTAAATAATTGAAATTATTCCAAAAGAAACTATTTTATAAATAAATGCAAAATTATTATTTTTAAATGTTTTAATCATTATTAAGTGAATTTATATTTTATAATTTTATATAATATAGGGGATTTGAGCACATATTTTCAAACTCCCTTCAGCTATCCACTCTATCTCATACAACGGATACACATGACTGCACACATATGAAAAAAGATAAATGATCTTCAATAGTTGCTCCAGATCATCTCCAACACACAGATATGATTAGTGTTTAACCCTATTCTATGTATTTAAATGGACAAAGACCAATACATAAGGGATCAGATTGACTTAAAAAGTCAACATGGGCATGACATAATATTGGCATTAACATTGGATTTGGGTGTTCCATCATTTGATTTTTAATGGTGTGGATGGCTTAAGAGTTGAAGGTTGAAATATATCCATTAAAGTTGAAGATTTGCTCGTATAAACCAAGCACTGATTATATGTGTGTATTGGTGATGATGATCTGGGCCAACAGATAAATGCTGGTACAGCATGAAATATGTATATTGGAGGTGATTTACTTTTTCACGTGTGTGTGGTCATGTGTATTGGTTGTATGAGATAGAATAGATAGCTGAAGGGAGCTTGAAAGTCTGTGCTCATGTCCGCTATATTACATTTAAATTCCAAGTATATTAATTATTACAAATTCAACCTCTATCTTGCCCATCCCTCTTCTATATATTTAAATGGATAAGATCCTATACATGAGGGATCAGATTGACTTAAAAATTAGCATGATATAATATTGGCATTAATAAGAAATTTGGGCATTCTCTCATCAGATTTTCTATGGTACGGATGGCTGAAAGCCTGTCCATAAATGTTTGAAGATTTGATTTCTTAATGTAAACTAAGCACTGATTATATACATGTGTTAGAGGTAGTGTTTTGGATCAACAGATGAGTGCTGTCTCAACCCAAAATATATTATATTGGAGATCATTTATCTTTTTCACATGGTGTGTGGTCATGTGTATTAATTGTATAAGATATAGTGAATAGATTAAGGGAGCTTTAAAATCTATGTTCAAATTCCCAATATTATATCTAAACTCCAATTACATTAATTATAATTGTCAAATTCAGCTTGTATTCTGCCCATCCCTCTTCTTTGTATTTAAATAGGCAAGGTTCTACACAAGAGTGGTTAGATTGACTTACAAAGCCAACATGAACATGACACTAATATTGGTATTAACAAGGAATGGTAAAGTTGGCTTAAGAATTGGTGTGTGGAAGTAGATTGCAACCTGATTTGTTATCTTAATACAAATTGAGCACTGATTATATATATGTGGGTTGGAGATAATTATCTGAACCAAATTACGAGTGCTGATTCAGCATGAAACACATATATTGGAGATCATTTATGTTTTTCTCAATAGCAAACCATGATTGTAATATGGAAAATAACTATATGCAAAAATGTATCTGATATACACTTAAAATCTGAATAAGATCACAATTCTTTCCTAGTGCATTTTTGACTAAGATATATTTATCATAGTCATGACATCTGACAGAGAAAAGAAGACTTTCTGCTTTATAAGAGAAATGTGAATAGGTGAATACCATGTTTGAATAATCAGTCATAGTCATGGCATCTGACAGATGGCAGAAGACTTCTGGCTCTATCAGAGAAATGTGAATGCATAGTGTAATTGAATAGTCAATCATAGTCATGGCATTTGACAGAGGGGAAAAGACTTCTGGCTTTATCAGAAAAAATGAATATTCAGTCATAGTCATGGCAACTAACAGAGAAGAGAAGACTGCTGGTTTTATCAGAGAAATGTGAATGTATAATTAGTGTAATGCTAACCACCCATTCACCTTTCTCTAATAAAGCTGGAAATCTTCTCCCCTCTGATAGATCTCAGGACTATAACTAATATAACTTTGTCAAAAGTGCACCTGGCAAAAATTGCAAACTTTATTTAGATTTTAAGCATATCTCACATATGTTTTGCATATAGTCATTTTCCATATTAATATTTTCTCAAGGTATTGCATACCAAAATTTTCAATGATATTCTTATTTAAACAAGGATTGTCTTTTTTATATGATCAAATTAACTTAATAACTTTTTTCTGTATTTAATATCACTGAACTTTTCCTCAAAAAAGGCATTGTTGTTTGTCAATTTGTTTTAATTTTATTGTAACTAATAATGGCTGTAGCTTTTTTAAAAAGTAGATTTTAATGTAATACTTTTATTGATGATGTTAAATTGAAAAGAACATCTGAAGGAACCAGCTAAGTTCAAAAGTTTTCTTTATTTTTTAATAGAAGGAAATGCCCAGAAGGCATTTGTGTCCTCATCTAGTTTTCACATGAATATTTTGAAGTATAATGAAATAAGTTTTTTTATTTGTTTATAAAATATTTTTGATTATTTTTACACACTAATTGGATGATTATTATAAAGGAATAAACAGATAAATACTCAATTTATTCTTTAAACATTTTATTTTTAAAAATTTGACCATAATATAAAGATAAAAAATGATAGTGTCTATTACTTTATTATCTGTTAGAAATGGTATTAAAAATCTTTTAAAATATTATAATTTTTGTAAGAAAATATTATATTTTAAAGCAGAATTTAAGAATTATCATAAAATCTACCTTCATTTGTTTACATCACATAATCACCATCTCTTATGCTAGCACATAACTGTTATTAAACAGGCAAAACTCTCCATATAGTAGTGCCACCCTGTGCCAACCAGAGTAATAAATGCCTTCTGGCATTCATTGATTACTCTGGTTGGCACAGGGTGGCACTGAGAGTTTTGCCTGTTTAATTTCATTTATTTACATTTTAAAAAATATTAAAAAATGAATTAGTTAACTTTTAGTGTATTTATCATAACTTCTCATTCCAGTACCTTAACATGCTTGTAATTTTGTTTAGTGTTTACATAAATATCTATGATGATGTGTATGGTTTTTAAATATGTAAAGCAGTCAAATGTGATTTTTTAAAATACTATTCATTTGTTAAATTAAAAGAAATTCAAGACCAATTTATTGAGTTTTAGTAGAAGATTTTATAAGAACAGAAAGATTGAGTACTCAGCTAGTTGTAACAATAGAAAATGTTAGTAAGCCAAAGTGTAATAAATAAAATATCTGTGGTTTTATAAATATTTAATAATATATTTATTATATTGAATAAATAATTTATTTAGATTATTTATAAATAAATTATTTGTATTTCAAGATTTTACATTAGCAAACAAGTAACACATGTATTATGGGTCCATGTTTTGAATTTGCTTTAGCTTATGCAGAAATTTTTATATAAAACTAATGTTTTTATGTCCTTTTTTTATTTTAAAAATTATTATGACTAGCATATATAAAAAAATATAGAATTTTTAGTAAATGTAAATAAGAATCATTTATAGACATTTTTAGATAATTGTACTGGTTTAAGAATATTAAAGTAAATAGTTACAATTATCTGTAAATCACAAGCACATACATGACACTGGTATGTGATAACAATTTCTACTAAATAATATTAATAATTAAAAAGATATTTAATATTAACAAAAATTGGTGCACTATACTGATTTTAAAGTTATTTTATTTTAAACAGGATAATGGTTCTACAATCTTCAAAATATTTATTTTATAAATATATATTTCAATAAAGTAACTCAAACAGATAGAAATATATACTTTATACTGATGATATATGGTATGATAATTTTTTTATTGTACTACACTATATAATTTTATTGCTACAAGAATAATATTTATGATAACAAAGAATATTACGGGCAATAAGAAAGAAAGAAAATCTAGAAATAGTTCAGATGAATTTTTACAGTCTAATATTTATCAATTTTGAATATTATTTTTAACTGTACCAAACTTGTACTACTCATTAATGTAAAAAGGTAAAATAAAGTAATAAGAAAGACTTAAAAGCACTGAGCCAAATTTTGACATATTGCTACCAGAATCATGGTGCTGAATAGAACTGTGCTGAAAGATAGCTCAATTTATTCTTATTTTTTTAAGTGTCATAGCATTGGCTGGGATGCGAACCCGCAACCTGGGCAACTGCCTGCAAGTGCAAGGCAGTCGCACTGACCTCTCGACCACAAACGCAAGATGAGATCAATTTATTTAAGACATTCTTAGTTTTATTTTATATTTTAATATTAACTTGAATTGTACAAGTTTAGTAGAATTACAAAATTGTATGAAAAGTGTATATACTATTGAGATTTGCATAAATATTATTTTTAAGAAACAGAAAAGAAAAATGAACCACAATGCATTAAAAGTAAGATTGATTTTTGTATTTTGAAATTTTCTTAATATAATCTGGGATTCCATAGTAGTTTGTAAAGTTGTCAGATTTAACCAGTTTGTAATATAAACATAGAAAAACATTAAACTAACGAAAAACTAAAAATCTGCAAGTTACCAAATTTTTATAAGTAAAAGTAATAATTTTATTTCTGAATCCAAATGAAAATGAAAATAATTTGTAATATGTTTAAACAGACGAAGTTATTGTGTTAAGGGTCTAAGATATAAAATTAATTCAACAGATATGATCTAAAAAGAATTTAAAAAACAAAGATATAGGAAGTTGTGAAGATGTTAAAGAAACAATAATAGATTAGCATATTTTTGAGAAGAGGCTTTTTAATTTATAGATGATTTAAAGCTAAAAAAAAAAATGGAATTAAATTATAAAAAATATTAATGTATAAGGAAAAGATAGTGTATTAATACCATGAAAATTAAGAAACTAGAAGTAATGAAAAGGTTTTAAAAGATTATATAGAGGATAGATAACAAGTGATTGTGAATGATAATATTTGTTCAAAATACATAAATTAATACAATTATACTTTAGTGAAAATAAAAAGAGATAGCTAATATTTGTGTAATTTTGCTTTTAAAAATATTTTTTTCACATACTATATTTAACCAAAAATGAAGACGTTTTAAAAATTTATTGCAATGGGACAATAATAATGTTTACTAATTTAATAAAAATACAACTGAAATTCATATTTAATGCGTAGTTGACGTTGGTAGAAAATTTAATTTAAGAAAATAATCTAAATTAAAATCATTTGTCTAAGCAAATTTTATATATTATTATTGAAAAAATGTTTTAAGTTATAAATAAAAAAAAGTTATCAGTAGTCTACAAAACTCAATATGCTAGAAAATATTGATGATTCTAGTGAAAAATAGCATTGAGTATTAATGTTTTTATCAATTTCTTATCTACACTTATTATTTCTTTATTTCTCTTTAAATTGAAAACACACTACACACAGTATTCCTGATACAAATGAGTTATTTGCATTATAGCAACTGAGTTAATTGTATTATCACTCTCCACAATACAAATCTCTCAGTATGTATAGATCCATGTAACTGTAGTTAGTGTAGCAAAAAAAACCTACTGGGCAAAGATTGATGAATTCTATAATATAATTATGGTATTTTTTAAAAATTGCTCAACATGTTGATATTCACACACACACACACACACATATATATATATATATATTACAATCCTAAAGCTAAACCAGTCAATAAATAATTGAAATTACCCCAAAACCATAACTCAGCTAGACTAGCCAAGAAAAAAATAAAGTCAAAAAACACAAACAATGGTTTCACTGCTACAAGCAGGTTTCTCAAGTGTAAAGAACTACAAAACAACACCATATTTATATTAAACATTACCCACAAATCCATTTACTTCCCATCCACTCTTAATATTAAAAGAACTTTTAAATAAATTAATTGCTTCAGAATAATACATTTTCAACAATAAAGATTCTGTAATTATTCTTTTTATTTCATTTCTCTCAAAGAAGACAACCTTAGCTTCATCAAAATATAATAGTGTGGCCTGTATCTTTTTTATGGATACAAAGCAGAACTAAGATATTTATTTCTAACCCTACTTTTATAAACCTTTATTCTTTCATTTAAACTCAAACTACTCTGACCTATGTAAATCTTCTTATGAAAGCAAGAGATAAAATACACTACACCAGGAATAGTCTTCCTATAAAAAATTACTTTGTATTATTTAATAAATTATTCAAAGTAATACCCCTTTTTGAAATAATTTTATTATTTCCAAACAAATTGCTGTTCTTACATACAATTTTATAAGAAGACATTTAAATGGGGAAAAAATAAAATCATATTTTTCTATATTCTTCACATCTTTATAACTATTACTATTAAATAAAATACTTTTGATGAATTTATAAGAGTAGTCAACACTCAAATAATCTTTATAAAATTGACCTTTCTAAAACAAAGCTACCCCACTAGAATTATTTAATTTATTATTCCTATAACAATAATTTCTTAAAGTAGCTACTTATGAGATACAGACTGATAGATATAAGATTTAATTATAGATCTTATTCTTTACTTTTAACAAAATGACTGCATACTAAACAATTAGTCTTTACATTTTTAATCACCAATAGATCTAAAAAATGTAACTTAACAAAATTTAACCCCCCCCCTTCCGCTTCTACCACATATCTTATAGACGGATCAAAACTATTAAACTCATTCACAAATTCATTCTGTCTATCATTCTCAACTACCAACAAAAAGTCATCCATATATCTAACAAATTACTTTAAATATAAAAAAATTCTTTTTAATAATTTCCTCTTCCAAATAATCAATATAAACTGAACCAGATTTGTAAGTATATAAATAAATGGATAACATATATTTTAGGAAATGGTGAATATTCTATACAGAATACACATTGTATTATTGATATATTAAATAGTATAAAATTAAATAGGAATCAAAACATTTTTACAATATAATTAGCAGCAAAAAAAAAAAAAAAAACATTTTTACAATGGATATTGAAAAAATGTATCCAAGTATTTCTATAAAGAGTGCAGATTGTATTATTGGTAAATTAAATAGGAATCAAAGTATTTTTAAAATGGATATTGGAAAAATATATCCAAGTACATTAATAAAAAATGTAAATATATAAATGATATAAACATAATAAATATTATGGAAAAGTGTTTAAAATTAATACACAATAGTTTGTATTTTAAATATAATAATGAATTTTGGAAAATAAATGAGGGATGGGTTATGGGTTGTGCAATTAGTGGGTTAATTTCATCAGTATTTATCAATGAATTAGAAAGTGTTGTAATTAAAAAAAGGGTAATTAGTCAGAAAATACTACATTATTCTAGATATGTTGATGATATTTTAATTATTGGTAATAAAGATTAATATTTATATTGAGTTTAATAATGATATACATAAAATTAAATGTACTAAAATAGAATTTGAAGATAAGATTAAATATTTAGATATAGAAATTAATATAGATAAAAATAATAGAATTACTTTAAAACATTTTATTAAAGAACATAAATTAAGAAAAAATATTCATGTAGATTCACAACAAGCATGGGTACAAAAACAAGCAGTTATATAATATTTTAAATATAGGAATGATAAATATAATATAAATAAAAGTGTAGCTCAATTGCAAAAGAATCAATTTATTAAATTATTTAAAGATTATGGATATAATCCTAAAATTATTAATGATATATTTTTTAATTCTAAAAATATATAGTGGATGACAAAAAATTTTAGGATAATAATGGTATTGATAATACTAATAGTGAATCAAATAAGAAATCAATTAAACTTTCATATTATCCTTGGATTTATACTACACTAAGATATAACAAAAATTATATTGAGGAGAATATAAATATTAATGGTCAAATAGTAAAAATCTCTATGAATTAATATGTAATTATGGGTTAAGGGATGATATATGGTACAAAAAAGGAATTGTATATAAAATTACATGTGAAATTTGTAAAATGATTTACTTTGGGCATACTGGAAAATAATTAGAGGTAAGAGCCAAAGATCATAATAATATGATTAATAGAAGAGATGATAAATCTGCATTATGTATTCATAACTTGAAATATGGGCAGAGAATAGATGCCACAAAAAGTATTAAATGTTTAAACTACTTCAAAGTTCTGAAAAGAAAACAAGTATATGAAACATACTATATCAAAAATAATTTGAATAATTGTATGGATATTTACAAGACTTCTATAAATTTGGTTAATAATTGGTTGATTTGAATGGAAAATTATATAAGTAATTGTATTAAAAATGCATGTAATATTTTTAATGCATTTTTATGGTATAGTCAATTATTTTGTAACTGAATTTATATCTGAGGGTTTTGATTTGTTTTAATTATTTATAATATTATTTTTCATTTTAATTTCATTATTGGACACTGGATGATTTTATGTCTGAAATAATTTATCAATGTTAAATAGATTAATAACATTTGAAAAGAGCACCAAAGCAGATGCTGGAAAAGGCTTTTAATGCATAAAATTATAATTGATTATATAACTGTTGTAAAGAATCTAATATTATTTTCTGATTATTATTTTAAAATATATATATTATAACATTTTTCATTTTGTTAGGCTTCTACATGCTAATATAAACTGCATGTGAGTTGATCAAGCTATGTCAAAAAGAAGAAAGTTATATTTCTATTCTAAAAACATAGCTATATTTCCTGATCAAACTCGGCCTATTAATTGTTGAGAATTATGCTATTGGTGAAATCAGCTTTTAATTTATTTAATATGGGTGCCAGGTCCTTTTATTCTAAAGAGACCACTGAAATAGTCAAATAACGTCTCATGAATAAATAAAAAAATTTAAAGTAATCGGTATTGCATCATACAGTAATGAGAATTATTTTTTGAGATTATTATTCTTGGGCTTATTCAAACATATTGGCAAAGGTAAATTACATACTTAAATCTTCTTAAACTAATAATAAATTTAATAATCAAAACTAATAAATATTATAGAATAATGCACAAATGAAAATTGGTATTAGAAATATTTTTATTCTAATAAATTAAAAATGTTTAAAGGAAATTATTAATCAAATAAATTGGAGAGAACACATTTACTTCAGATGTGAAATAATTAATAAAAAACAATTTTACAATTACAGTTCACTTCCAAATTTCTTCTAGAAAGTTACTTAAAAATGAATGTCTCTTGCACAAGAGATTTAATGTCTCTATCGGGATTGTTTAAACATATTTTTTTTTAAAGAATTGTTTGCAAATGTTACTTTTGTCACAATCAGGATAATGAAGCATAACTTACCGGTAAGTTTTAGTGAATTCACGATGGTTGTAGATAACTATGCATAGTTTTTCGGGGTTAAAATGAACTCATGGCCTTTGATTATTAGTTGATCTTGCAGTCCATTCTCCTAGTCGGTCACAAAGGCTCGATGTCCGCAGAAGCTCTGGTTCACTCTGACATACCGAATTATTTCAGCATAGAGCGATCTTGGATATATTATTGTTATCCAAGACCAACTAGAAAAACAAATGAAAACAAGATGTTCTTCAAACTGACCTCTGCCTTTTATACTAGAAGCCCAGTTTTCCAACTTCTGTGCATGCTATTATCATGGCATTTTTTGGTTCATAATCTTGTAGATTCTTTATAAAATTTACATTATAATGTTCTCTTTTCTTATCAAGTTTTTCAGCCAACTTTAATTAGCCAAAATATTTTTACTTTCTCTTATCTTTTTTTTTACTTTTGGAATTCTTTTGTTCTCTCCAATTCTACTTTTATTTCTAATTACATTAAACAAATACAAAAGAATAATTTAACTTTCATTGTACGCTATTTTTTTTAAAAATAATTAGTCAAAAAAAATCTAAATTAACTTTTATTTTTTAGCTTTTACCAAATGCCAATATATTTGCAATGTATATAAATAAATGTTACAATATTACCAAATGCCAATATATTTGCAACATATATAAATAAACATTACAATATCAAATCAACTTTTTTTAGATGCTTAATTCAAACAAATTATTCATTAGTATTACTTTAAGTTATTAAGTTATAAATTTAAGTCATTTTAAGGATTTTAAACTAACTCACCAGCTATATATACATTGATCTGTGCTTCTCTAAATATATATACATCAACATACATATGATTACTTCTTCAGCAACTGATGATAAGCTTAATTTTTGATACAGGTAAGGGTTGTTTTGCTGTTGGTTTCACTTAGACTAGGATTTGGTAAGATCTAGGCTAGCAAACTATTTTGGTTTGATAGATGTCAGATAAGCAATTGTTCTCTTAACACACATATATATCTATGAATTTCAACAAAAAGAAGTGGGTCAAACTCTACCATTGAACTGTAGAGCAGCTGCTTCCTCCTGTCTTAAACTTTAGCTACATCTTCCATGGTAGTTATCTATAGAGCTCTGGAAACCATCTCTTCTGGCCAGCTCAAACCAACTACTGCAAACTTCAACAAGCTGCAACAAAATATTATAACCAACTTTTCACAACTGGCCTATTTGGCCATTGCTTCTCCAAATATTAAAACCAGATTGTCCAAAACTGAAAAACATACTGTTCTGGAAAGATAAAAACTAAAACTACAACCCAAACTGAACTGATATTTTTATCAGTTTTTTGTAAGAGTCCTCTGAGGTGATAAAAACACTTTAATTGAAAACAGAGTTTTTTTCTGTGTTATCTTTTTAAAAAGATCACTAAGCTTTTCAAAAGCAAGTTTGGTGTTTTATCAAGATGTGATATACAAAGATTTTTAAAAATAGATAATTTAATAATTAAGTAAAAAATTTCAAAAATATCATACTTGTTTTTAAATTCAAAATCAGAATTACAAATAATATTTATTAGATCTTTTAAAACTATTTACTTTATAATGAAATGTTATTTTAAATTCAGAACTATTTAATTCTTTTACTATGATTATTTTATTCTAGGAAAGTAGAAAAATATCTACAAAAATGTATGCCTGTGTTTATTTCTACTTTCCTTTACTATATATATATATATATATATATGTCCACTCCTTTATTCCTATCTTGCTTGAAGTATTTGCCTTTATGCGAGTATGAGCGTATGTAGCTATATATGCGTATGAATAAAAAAACACTCAAATTTGAATCATATTATTATCTGTTTTATAGAATGTGATCTTTATATTATCACTTTGATTTTTAGGATATCCTATGCAGTTATAATTACCTTCAATATTCTACAACAGTATATTTATGGATGTCTAAATAAAAACTCCAAGCACCAATCTCAAAATAAGAATTATACTGGATAATAGGAAGTATATAATATGATGATAAAATGACCCAGCCATTGGCTAGCTTTCTCAGGGCAGGTGGTAAAATTATCAGGAATAGATCTAATCTGTTTTAATTTAATCAAAAGAAAAAGTAAAAAAAAAAAAAACAATTCACCATTTAATGCATATTGATTTACAGTAATATTTATGTAAATCAATAACACTTCTATTTTTTTTATTAAACATTCTTAACAGTTTTTTTTTGTTAGCACAGACCCGTAATATTTATTAACCTAATTTTAAAATAAATTTATGATAGACATATTGTACCAATAGATTATGGATTTCCCTCTTTTTCTTTTTTATAACTTAATATTTCTGTGCTTCTAGATTTTCTTTCTTTTCTTTTTTTAGTTTACATTTTTAAAATTTTATTTACCAAAACCCCCCACACGAACATGCTATAACATGTATATTACAAGAGTTTAATCATGGAAGGACTGATATGACAATAATAAAACATAGATTAATTTAAAAGTTTCCGTGCAAATAAAAAAAAATCATAATTAGGTCAACCAACAGTTTTTCTGGATTACACAGAGTTTAATTGAATAAGCTTATGGTAAGTCATACATATATATGAAAACAGAAAAAGTACATGTGTTTCCCTGGAGAATTGATTGATTCCACCTGGTGAAAAAAAATCTCTGGTCCTTGGATGATGAATTGAATTTTTGGAGTTTGGATTCCATTTGGGCTAAATTTTATTTATTATGCTTTTTTTGGCAAATATCATGATGGTCCAACACTATTATTTATTGAGGCAATCTTTCAGGATTGACATCTCTTCTTAGATAATGGCAGTTACTATTCATTCAGGGGAGAGATTTGAACACCCCACACTTTGAAGTTTCTACCCCAGTATAACCATATTTCACCAATATATAACACTGATTTCTGGATTATATATATATATATATATATATATATATATATATATATATATATATATATATATATATATATATATATATATATATATATATATATATATATATAAGCCTGCTTTCTTCATGACTCAAAAACTTATCATCTCTAAATTTCTTTTTTTATATATATATATCAGGAATTCCTGCCCCTGCCCCTTCTCTTAATTCTTTCTTTTCATTCATTTTCTTTTATTTCCATTAACATTCTATGTCTTCATTGGAGTGCACTATAAAAGCCTTTTACACTTTTCTCTTTTTTTAATTAGTGTTCAATTAGCACTCAACATTCCAAAGTCACTTTTATTATTCTATAAATCAATAGGTCTTCCATCTAGGCATTCTTTCTTTGACTTTTAATATATTTTTTAAAAGTTTAATAAAAAAAATGTTTTTATTTTTATCCTATGAATTTTTATGTTCCATCGATTTAAACACACTCATACATATACATAGCAATGTGTATAGATGGGTTTGGCAAATGAAAAAAATCAGAGCTTGTGAATATCCCCTATACCTCTCTTTTATGAGCTTTTCTCATTAAAAAAAATCTATAATGCAACACAACTATATAAATGGTCATTGTTTATAAATCAACTTGTAAATTTTATTTTGTTAGTAAAGTAATAATATTTTTTATAATAATATGTTAAGTATACGAATATGTATTTGTCTATTTATTGCAAGAGTTATTATACATGCCCTGTTACAATATATATATATATATATGCACACACAACTATGTTGCTGTGTGCCATGTAACCCAACTGATTACAATATATATATATATAACATGAGAGTGGTCTGACTTTTGAGCTGATAGATGGTTATAATAGGATTGAGCTAAGGTCAAAGATGCACTGAGATATAAATATAATTTGAAAATATATATTTATAAACAATGAAGTTTTAAATTTGGATGTTTTTAGCTGTTACTGAGTTGCCTAACCTAAAGCTAGTTTTCATTAAATTCTTTCAACTTTGGAAAATATAATAGTAATAAATTAGAATTTGAAACTAAAAATATTAAAGAAATGAAAAGCATTCAGTTAAGTATTGTAAAATATTAAATATTAGACAAAAGAAATTTAACATATTTTACTAAGAATATTTTTGAAATATCAAATTTTAGTTTGTGTCATTCAAGTATTATGCTAATAGTTAATTTCTTCATTTTACTCTTAATATCTATAGGCCAATTATTATGATGTTTACTGTTAATAGAAAAAATTAGATGAATATAGAAAGTACAAGACAGTAAGTGTTTTAATAAATAAATCAAGTTTGATAGATACAAAAACATAAAGATTCTAAAACAGATCGATAAAATCTGGCAAATAATGAATGTTTGAATGATTACAGATGAAATAAATACTCATGACTTTGGAAAAAAAGAATTTGTATTAGTTAATTATAATTTAAATTTGTGAATTAGTATTGTGTGTATCTATTGCCACAGACAAATATGAATCTATATATACACTATATTTTTGGTAAGCTAATTTTATGTAGCAACTTATTGCACAAAAACGAATATATTTTATGGCTCGTAATGAATTTTAAATCTATAATAACATTTACAAAATATGGAGCATGAGAAAAAAGATTGAAAATTTATTTATTTCTTCATTATCCAGATTAACAAATTTTATTAGTCCTTGAATGCCATGTAAACCAGGATATTTAAGTAATATGCACCACGATAGACTTTACCTTCCCCTATATATAAGCGCATGATAGAAAAAAGTTTGGAAATAAAAAAAAAAAAACTGAAATGAGATCGTAATTATTATTTTACAGAATTAATATTCGTAATGTACTATAAATACTTGACCTTAATAGTTATTACTTATGTTTTATAAACTATAAATTAAGATATGTAATTATATGAATAGATTAATTGAAATGTCTGAATTGAAATGAGAATTAATGATAAGAAAAAGAAACAAAGTTATTTATATAAATATAGTTAATTTAATACAAAGATATTAAATAATAACAATAAATAAAATACGTGTTATATACATAATTCATAATTTTGTTAAAACATGGTTTCTATTTGTTTTAACAAAAAAATAATAACTAATTGTTTAATTTAAATAAATTGATGTGAGTAAAAAATATATCATTATACATATGGATTCACTTTATGATAAATATATCCAAATTGATTTATAGTTTTTTAATAATTCAACATTTAGGCTATGCCTCGTATAAGTTATTTGTAAATTATTATTAAACTTCATAAAATAATTGTTTCTTAATTGCTATTACCTTTATATTGTGATATTTGATATAATTCAGTGCTAAACATTTTAAAATTTTGATAACAAAAATATGTCTATCCATTTTTAACTTCATATATATTTAATAAATTTAAATGTAAAATTAATATTCAGTAATTCTTTAATATAATTAAAAATATATTAATGAAATTAAAATGTAATTAATTAGTAAAATTTTATATTTGTACTTGAAATCAACTACTTGAAATATATTAAAATATACATTAATAAAATTAAAATGTAATACGCTAATAAAATTTTATATTTATATTTGAAATCGACTACTTGACTATTTATAAATCATTAAATATATATAATGTTTTAAATATAGGGGATTTGGACACAGACTTTCAAGCTCCTTTCAGCTATCCATTCTATCTTTTTTCATACGCGTATCGTTTGTATGATAAAGAATGGATGGCCAAAGAGAGCTTGAAAGTCTGTGTTCAAATCCCATATATATATATATATTGTAATACAATATTTTTAATGATTATTTGAATGGAAATCTTGAATGTGTGAGAGTTAGTCAAGAGTGAAAGTAAACTGACAGACTAGTGCATCCAAAAGGCTATTTTGATCTCTATATTAGTTCTAAAGTGACATTTATAAGTGGATACTTCTTTTGGATGCATCAGCCTATCCGTTTCCTTTGATTCTTGGCCTGGGGTAATTGTTCTAGGTTAAACTAATATTTACAAATAAATAAGATAGTTTAAATATTTTTACTCTAAGTGATAATTTTTTTTATTGTGCACATTCTTTTGTTATCTAATAATTTTTATTATTCAGGATCAATTTTCTGTAAAAGCATATCAAAATTACCAGTTAATAAATCGATGTCATATTCAAATTTTCAATTCTTTTTTGTGTATACTGAAGGTTATACATTTCTAATCTAGTTAAATGAGAGGGAGATCTATGAAAAGTTTTAATTATCCTCCAGTTCCCTATAAATGCAGCCAATAAAGAAAAAGAGGGATCATTCTCATATCCCATTGCTGTTGCTAATCATCCATATATTGATAAATGCCAAATAAATAAAATATTTTAAATCTTTTTAAATCTCTTCTATGTATTTAAATGGATAAGATCCTTATACATGAGGGGTCGGAGTGATGAGGTCAACATGGACATAACAATAATATTGGCACCAATATGGGATTTGGACTTTTCATCATGAGATTTTCAATAGAATTGATGTTTGAAGGTTTGAAGGTTGGAATAGATTGAAACTTTTCCATTAAGGTATGAAGATTTGCTGTCATAATATAAACTGAGCACTGATTATATATATGTGTGTGGTAGATGATAATGTAGACCAACTGATGAATGCTAGTCTAGCATAAAATATGTATATTAGTGATTATTTATTTTTCTACATGTGTGTGGTCATGTGTATCAGTAGTATGAGATAGTGTGGATAGTTGAAGGATGCTTGAAAGTCTGTGTTCAAATACCCTATATTTACAATTAAGTTCCAGGTATATGAAGAATGCCTGTATTTCAAATTTTATTAAAAAGAAAAAACATGCAAATTGACTATTTTTTTTTCATTATCCTTATGGTCTGCAAGTTTCATGTGATTTTTTAAATGCTAAACACTATTATTTAATTCATTAATTTTTTGTTACATAATATTAAATTTTAAAATAATAATAATTAATTGCCCAGATTTTTATTTTATTATTATTATTATTATTATTATTATTATTATTATTATTATTATTATTATTATTATTATTATTATTATTATTATTATTATTATTATTATTATTATTATTATTATTATTATTATTATTATTATTATTATTATTATTATTATTATTATTATTATTATTATTATAATTATTATTATTATTATTATTATTATTATTATTATTATTATTATTATTTATCTTTATTAATTTTTGGGGGAAATTTTCATTAATTGATCACATATTTTATTATAATAAATAAATATATAAAATTGCTGGTATAAAGAAATATATGAAATTATTGTGTGTGTATGCTTGCATTGATATACTTAGACATACACTAACATCTGTTGCGAAATTATTCTGACCTTGCTCCTGACGATTAATATTGTGCCTTTATATTTTATTATTGTATAACCATGTTTTCACTGAATTTTGCTAAGTTGCTCCTATTAAAGATATTAATGATCTAATAGAAGAATTTTATTAGTGATTTTTATTTCTATTATTATTATTTTAGAATGATTTATTTACTTTAATATTGTATTCGACTAAGATTGTTTGTTTCAATATATATATATACATTTTCTGCTGGGAAATGTTTTTTCTGTAAATAAAAGAGCTAGAACTAAAATAACGGTAAAACATTTGTTTCATTTCCAATACCAATGTACTTACTATAATAATGATTGTTTATAGCCCATTATTGCTGCTAGAATTAATTATTTTCTAGCTGTTACTAATAACAACCAGCAGTTGAAAGAATACTGTGACACATTCTAGAAAATGGAGCACATACATTCATTACTCTCATGAAAGGTCCAGTACTATTTCTGCCAAAATCTTCTTCTTTTAAAATATAACTATTCATAACTACATTATACAAATATAGTAAAGGATGTTCTTTTTTGTCAGTGTAATTCCAAATCAACAAAATTATTGTTCTGAAAGTGGATCATTATAACATGCAATCACATTGTTCTTCTAAATGGATCTTAGTTTTATAGCCAGACCTTTTATTTTATTGCAAGCAATTGGATTCTATTTGTTTACATTAATGTTGTTTCACTGTTAGCCATGTTATATTCTGAACCTGATCTAAAAAACTATTTAGACAATAGTTTAGAAAATCCATTGTTAAGAATAAGCTTAAATTGAAACTAAAATATTTTTAAAAGTAACAATATATTTTTTTTCTCAACAATTTTTTGATTTGATTAAAGCTGTAATAAAATTAATTGTAAAATTTTGATCTCACACTTTATTAAGTCTTAAATAAATGTATTCTTGAAAAATTGGGCAAACTAGACTTTTTTAAAAATAATTCTAGTAGCAACTTAATTTTATGAAGGAAAATGAATAAAGTTCAATAAGCACCACATGTAATTTTTCAAAGGCATACAGAAAAGTAGAGAAGTTCTATATGTTGCAATGTTTTTGAAAGTGATTGTGAATAGTTGGTTTATATTATGAAATATTTTGACCAAGAAAAGTATAGATTAGAAAGAGAAACCAAATATTTTACAGAATACTAAAGATATTTTAAAGAATGGATGGTTTATTTACAGATGTAATAATATAAGAAATGAAAGGGAATGAAAAATGTGTGTTACTGATTATCTGTGTTTAATATTTATTGAAATAAATTATTAAATGAGCATTATTTGATAATATAATTAGCAGAGAGAGGATATCGTATTATATTTGCTTATATTGTAGTTTTTCTAAAAGATAGTGAAGAAAAGATTTATAAAGTATAAAGTAGTAGTAATAGAAACTATAATAAAATTGTGGAAAACCAATTGTAATCACATTAAAGCTATGAAAATAGATAATAGAAAGTAGTTTTTAATAAAATATTATAAATCAGGTTTACATTTTTAAAAATTTGGGAAATTGATAAACCAATGATTGAAACGACATTTGAGAAAAGGGGGGTAATCACAGAGATTAAATAAAGATATAATAATATTACAAAGCATTTCTTCAGCTATAAAATTTGTTAAATATTTTATTTAGATTGTGACTTGATAAACAGAGGCAAAGAGACAAGTTTAAAATGCTAAAGATGCAAATTTTCTGAAGAATGGAAGCTAATAGTTATAATGTAAAAGTATTAAAAAAAAGAAGTGGAAAAAATATTATTTAAATTAAATTAGAGGTGTTCTTAAAGATAAAGAAATGTTAAAGAATAATTTGAGATTATGAAAAATAAAAAAAGAAGGAAGTTATAAATAATTTTAAAGAAGAAGATACTATGAGTATTTTGAGAATAGAAAAGAATGTTGTAATAAAATATATAGGATGTGCTTTTGTAAGATGACTAATGATGATGATTTCAACCTCCAAAAATCTGAGCAATTACAGGTGTTGCTATAAACCATACCTACAATGATTAATGCTAATTATAATAGAATTAAGATTTACATTTTTTTCATAACATGAATGTTTGTATAAAGATGATATAAATTATGTGGAATCCAAGAATCTTATATATAGTCAATATGTTACATGTTAGTTATCTGTGATTAAAGACAATGCTTAATCTTGCTTTAGAAGTTTTATAATAGACAATCACAATGGCCATAAAAAGTATGGTTTATAATTAAACGTGTAGTTGTTGAGATTTTTGGAGTCAAAATGCTTTATCAGTTTATATTAGGCAATTATAAAATAAAATTTGTACTGCATTAAATATTTATAAATAATAACTTTGTCTTAATATTTTAGGTTAACTGAGAACTTGGAGACATTTCTTTGAGTTGATTGTTTTTACTCTCTATCTTTAGATATAATGAATATACATGCACACATTTAATGTTTATAGTAAACAATGGTCAATATAAAATATCAAATGAAAATTTTAGTAAGCCCATAAATAAATTATCGCTATTAAATATGTAGTGCTGAGAATATAAAGATCTTTTGTCTGACCAATAAAATGGTAGTGATATGAGAAAGGGAGCATTAATTGCTTGCAAATACTTGTGACTTATAATTTGCATATTCAGACTTACTAGTTTCATGAAAAAGTTAATATTCATTAGATATGAATCACTTTCATAATCTACTAAGAATATATTTAAGTAATCATTGCCAAAAAATGTTTATTTCAAGACTTATATAACAAAAAGAGCAATCAATTCTATATAGATTAATAATATATATCTACATCAGTATTCGTACGCTTTCAAAAATAATAAAAAAGATCTGTGCATTCTTTACGTTTTATAGGTTTCTTTTCAAAATTTAAAGATCAGGTACTTTGAATAAATCCCAGAATTTTTTTTCTCTGAGTTTTGATTTTCTGGGATTTATTACTCAAATTTCACTCACAAAAGAAATTGTGACATTTTGAGTTCATAGATACTTGGTTTCCTAAGTGAGTTGTTTTGAGCATGGGCACATAATTGATCTTTAGAATGCAATAAGTCATTCCCACAATTGTATCATCTCATTGAATGCTTATTGAATTAGGTGAACACATTCCGTATAGATTTGCAATTAAATTACAGAAATATGCTAATTTATTTTAATCTTATCCTAGCATTATATTTATATATAATGCACATTTGTCAGTTATTAATAACTAAATAATTAAAATGGAAACAGGAACATAGTAAAGATATGAAAGTTATTTTCTTGACTCAATTCACTAATGATTATTATGGTCATTTTTAGGTAAATTAATTACCATTATTCTTTTATATTTCTTTTTATACTTAACTGTCTTCAAACATTTAGATTAGTACATTTTATCAATCATTCTTTTGGACTAGCTATCAGAATGGCATTGCATGCCACCTCATTTCTATTCTTTAATTACACACATAGTAATTCTGGATGGTCTTTTACTATTTTTTTATTGTTTTTAACCTTTTATTTTTCATTAATGTTTTTCTTCTTCTTTTGTAGTTAAAATAATGATCGTCATTTTTGAGTCACAGCTAATGATGATGATAATAATTTAACAATGAATTTCTTGGAAGTTTGTAAGAGCACCAGAAACAGTTTTGTTAGGTTGTAATTTGGATTTTGAGCTCTTGAGTCTATCACCCTATCAGTGCACTCACCACATGAGACATCTTGACTTATAACATTATAATTCAGCTTTAATTGTATTCATTTTATTACTGATTTACACAGTTTAATACAATAGTTGTTCAGGAAATCATATGATATTCAAATTCCAGGAGACATTTGAGCATAACTCCAAACATACTTTTTAAAATTTTCTACATTATTTGATTGAGAATCATTATGGTTGTCTTTAGCTCTCTCTCTTCCACTCATACCATTGAATTGAATCATGAGAGACATTATATTGATTTTACCTGTTAATATATTTTTTATTGAAGAGTTAGCAATTAACATTTGTTTAGAGTAATGAATTGATAATCAGTTGTTTTCACTGTGATAGTATGAACAAAAGTGTCTTTGTTCCAAATAGACTCTTTGTATTTCACAATATTAGTTCAATCTGAATTGTAATGGTGAAGCATATCGTAGAGGGAAAATAGGTATCTATACTATGTATTTATAAAAATTGTGGTCTACAATGTTTAGTGTAGTCATAAAATGACAGTCATTTGATCCAGGGGTCCATAAATTACAAATCCAGTGCTCAAACATTTTCTGACTCAACTCTTTTCTATTATTCAAATATTTATTACTATTCAAATTAATTTTAAATCATCAGAACTATTTTTAGATATAGCTGGATATTTATCAATTGCTTGCAAAGTATCCATGATGCTATTTAAAATTAAAATAATTCTCATTAACTTTTTTTCACAAACATTTGTAATTTCTTTTTTATTATTTTCTATTATCTTTAGCTGAAGTGTCTGCTTATCTCTTTAGTAAATGTAATATTTTTTTTACATTAGTGTTTTAATGAGATTTCAATAGTGTGCACTTACATGGGCTAATTTGGTTATATTTAAAAATGTAAGTATGTAAATATTTCAAATTCATTTTTATAGTAATATTTATGGAGTATTTATATTATTTTTATTTACCTGTTGATATTTTGTTATGCAATTTATTCCCTCTACTTTGGACACTTTTTAGCAAAAAACCTTTTATTGTACAAATATGAATACACAATCTTATGTTTTGACTGTCCCGCAGAGCAAATTTTACTTTATTTTTTTAATAATTAAAAAAAGTTTTTACTTTAAAAAAATTAAAGTGGTTCTGAAGAAGACTACAGAACAGTCAAAACATAAGATTGTGTATGCATATATGTACAATAAAAGGTTTTTGCTAAAAAGAGTTCAAAGTAGAATGGATAGTGGCAAATTTAATTTTGAAGTGCATAGTATTAAGGTTATAGCTTAAATATATATGTAGTTATAAGATGTTATAGCAAAATAAAGGAAATGGTTAATGGTAATTTTAATTTTATTACTTATTTTTTCTACCTTAAAAATAATATATATATATATATATATATATATATATATATATATATATATATATATATATATATATATATATATAATGTCAAGCATAAATTTTCATATGATTCTATCATATAAAATTATAAGCAATAGAACAAAACTGGTTTGAATTCTATAATTTTCTTAGTCTAGAAATTATGCATGATATCCATTAATTATAAATTATATTTAGCTTACAAACTGGTTGAGTTTAAAACTTTTTTAGGATAACTAATATTTAGCATAATAGATATATTATAAAGTCAAAAATTTTTTTTGATATATTATAGACATGAAAATATATTTATATATTATTATTATTTTAGGAGCTTACATCTGCCAAGTGAGTGATCGAGGCCAAGTTGAGAGAAGGGTTGTCTATGTCAATGTTATTGGAGTTCCAGTGGTGAAGATTGTTCCACTTAGCAAAACCGTAGAATATGGCAGCAGCTTAAAAATAACTTGCATGTTTGAGTTGGATAATACATTGATAGCTAAGTATTACTGGAAAAGAAATGGAGTTTTTCTTATACCTGGAGAAAATGAAGAATTGGTTGAGACAGTGAGACCATCAGGAAGCATTCTTAAGATATTACACATAAAAAATTCATCTGCTTATACTTGTGTAGTTCAGAATGATGCTGCAGAAACAGACAAGCAAAGTATCATCACTGTCCTAAAAGGTAATTAATTTTTTTTATCTTTTTCAGTTAAAAATGAACATTGATGTATTATAGATTTGAAGATATTCAAGATTATGTTTACATTTTTAAACTACAATTTAATGCTAATAGCAGAAGACTTATTTAATTTGTTTAGCATCATTGTGCATTTGCAGGTTTGTACTAATGATATTTTAATTATAAGTATTATACTAGATATTTCTGTCATAAAGTTAAATTTTAAAGGTTTTTTTTTTGGTTAAATTGATACTTTATTTATATCTTTCTAGATATAATACAATATACAGTTTAATATAGAACTAAACACTTTCAGTTAGTAGTTTTTTTTCTATCAGATTCAGTGTTACTAATGAATACAATATAGTATTTTGGGACTAAATCATGACCTTTAGATTTAATATGAGTACTAAACTATCCACACTGTAGTGCCACTAAGTGCAAGACTTTGTAATCAATGGATGAAGGAAGGTTTGTGCTTAAAATTCATATCTAATGCTACTCATTCAACATCCCCAGGCTAGTTTCTAACTTGTGGCTTTCATCAGTGAGACAGTATTGTATGAAGACTTTGGTACTCTTATTAACAGTATGTGTAAACATATGAAATAGTGATCAAGTGATGTTTTGATGATCTTTAGATTTGTAAATACTAAGTCTTAAAATTCATGTTTTAACAAACTAAAGCAGGGAAAACTCTCCATATAGTACTGCCACTAAATGCAAGCCAAGCTAATGAGCTTGGATTGAAAATATTATTGTTTTCAATTTTAGACTTCTAGTTAACTATAGATAAAAGATGGCTGCTGGAGGATTGCATTAGATCCTAAGATCTAGGTGCAGTGCTCTCAAATCCAAGACTACTCACTTATGAAAGCCAAAAGCTAGAAACTTGTCTGGGATGATTTTATGCACAAGCTTCTGACATCCATTGATTACTTTGACTTTCACCGAGTGATACTCTTATATGGAGAGTTTTGCCTGTTTTAACAGCTTGACAAGCATAAGAAACAGTGATCATATGATGTTTAGTGGTTTAATATCAATCCTGCCTAATAGGATTGTGGTGGTTATGGTTATTAAAGAATTAAAAACATCAATATGTATGGGTACTGAAATTAGTTCAAACCTATATGACTATATAAGCTAATGACATTGGATTTAAAATATCATTATGTTTTCAATTTTAGACTCATAATCTTGTAGTTAAGTAGAGATAAAAGGTGATTACTGGAGAGTTGCATTAGATCTCAAGATCTAGGTGCAGTGATCTCATATCCAAGGCTCCTCACTGATGAAAGCCACAAGCTAGAAACTAATCTGGGGATATTGCATAAGTAGGCCCTAGATATGGATTTTATGCACAAGCCTTCTGGAATCCATCGATTACTCTGGCTTGCCTGTTTAATAACAGTTATGAGCAAGCATAAGAAATGGTTATCATGTACTGTTTCTTTATGCTTTGTTAATAATTAAGCCCTCTAAAAATTCACAACCTACATAAAGAAATATGAGAATGATAATTTTTTCTACTTTGTATTAATGTGCTGACATCTATTGCCAAATTGCATCTCATAAAATAAATCCATTTACATTTGCGTTTCAAAAATTGAACGAGATTTTATTAACATTTAAATATGATTGGAAATTCATTCTCCCCAATGTTTTTTCTCAGATATACTATTCTTATAAAAAGAAAAACAGATTTAAATAAAAATCGTTTTTATTTGCAAGGCAGTCTGAAAATGGTTAACAGCATATTGATACAAACAACACATATAAAGTTTATTTTTCTTTTGACTATATATTACAAGCTCTATATGTATATACTTTATGGATTACAGTATTAAAATATTTTCTAGTACAATCATTGTCAAACAACATATTAGAACTAATCCAAAAGCCACTTTTGAACTACAAACTAGTATAATATTAGTCTCTTGCAGTCAAGTTTCAAAGAAATCTTCTTTGTCGGCTGTATGCATTTTTTAAATATCAGAGAAGTTACAATGTTATTTTGAACAAATTGTTTTTTATTTTCTTTATTTAAAAGTATGAAAGATAAATTATTAAAGTTGATATTTCTATAGGCAATAAATGGATCATAGATATAAAATAAAAGTCAAAATAAATTTTAATTAGACATTGTAAGGTCAAAGTTCATAATTTTCTGCATCCTATATAAGATTCCTGAATTAATAAATAAAAACTATTATTTTCTTTATTTGAAACTGGAACATAAAATATACCATCATGGATATATTATTATTACAGAATTAATTAGAATATGTACACGTATATTCTGATTCTGTAAGAACTTGGATATTGTTACCTTGCATATAAACATTTTATGCAGTGAAATCTGTAATGATTATTTAACATTAAATTTTATGGCTCTAATATATTTAAGTTTTAATTATTTAATATAATACATGTACTTAATAATTCAATTTCTAATATAAAAAACAAAAAAAAAAACATTAAAACGTTAAAATCAGATATATGCACTTTAAATCAGGATTCACAAATTTTAATTCCTAACAGCTTTATCTAACTCTAATCCCTAATCCTAACACTAAAACTCACATAAAATTTTATGACACTGATTTAATGAAGTGTAAATTATTTAATATTATATATATAATAATTACATTTCTAATAAAAAAAAAAAAAAAAACATTAAAAAGTTAATGTGAGATATATGCACATTGAATCAGGATTCACAACATTTAATTCCTAGCAACTTTACCTAACCCTAACACAAACATGAACCTTAACCCTAACTTTAATCTCAATATAAAAACCAAAAAAACTTTAAAAAGTTAAAATGAGGTATATGTGATTTGAAGCAGGATTCACAAACTTTAATCCCTAACAGCTTTACTTAACTCTAATCCCTAATGCTAACTCTAATCATAACCCTCACATTAAATTTTATGGCTCTGTCTTATTGAAGTTTAAATTATTTAATATTATACATATAAATAATAATTATATTTTTAATATAAAAAACAAAAAACATTAAAAAGTTAAAATTACATATATGCACTTTGAATCAGGATTCACAAACCTTATTCTCTAACAGCTTTACATAATTCTAATTCTAATATATAAAAAAAAAAAATAAAACATTAAAAAATAAAATGAGATGTCTGAACTTTGAATCAGGATTCACAAATATTAATGCATAAGAGCTTTAACTAACCCTATTGCTAAGCCTAAGCCTAACTCTAACCCTAACCCTCACATTAAATTTTATGTCTCTGCTTTCTTTAAGTTTTAATTATTTAATATAATACACATATATAATTATTAAATTTTTAATATCAAAAAACAAAAAAAACATTAAAATGGAGATATATGCATGCTGAATCAATATTCACAAACTTTAAACCCTAACAGCTTTATCTAACCTTAACCCTAACACTAACTCTAACCCTAAACATCTTATGTAATCATGTAATCATTATTTCACATTAAATTTTATAGCTCTGATTTCTTTAAGTTTTAATTATTAAATAGTATACATATATATAATATTTACATTTCTAATATAAAAAAAACAAAAATACTAAAAAGTTAAAATGAGATTTACATGCTTTGAATCAAGATTCACTAACTTTAATCCCTAACAGCTTTACCTAACACTAGCCCTAACTGCAAATCCAACCCTAACCCTAATGCTACTTTTAATCTTAAGCCTAATCCTAACTCTAACCCTAAAACTAACCCTAAGTTTAATCTTTATTGTTAAATTTACAATTTAATGTGAACGAATTTCTAATCAATTATAATAACATTTTTCATTCCATTTGTGATTATATATATTTATTAAAATATTAATTCATTTACATAAATAAAACCAAACCTCTTATTTTACATACTAAACTGTAATATTAAGTTTTCTGTTCGTTTATATTTATAATTTGATTGTAATACGTTTTTCATATAAATGACACAACATTGTTTTTGTTTTTTTTTCTGTGAGGATCATAATAAAGTTTGGCCACATGAAAATGATCTTAAAAAATTGGAATTACATTGCTTATGATTATTTAATAATTTTTATAATTATTAATATATGCATATATATATATATATATATATATAGATCTATCGTTTGACAGAATATAAAATATATATGCATATATATATAGTTTGTAATTAGAGTAATACAACAAAAGATGTTTGTTTAATTGTTGTAAGTTATATTAAATATAAATACTGGTATATTCATTTGCAATAAGAATATTAAAAAAAGATGATTTTTTTCTTTTTCTACAGAACATGCTTTTTTCATACCTGCACTTCTATATGTAATATATAGGGGGTTTGAACTCAGACTTTCACATGACCCTCAACCATCCATGATATCTCATACCGCCGATACACTTGATCACACACATGTTAAAAAGATATTATATTTTTATTGGAAAAACTTTTGCTTTCTTAAAAGTACTATAGAGGGAGCATTAGAAAAAGCTTTAAATTCTTAGTTTCTTTTACATCTTTAGTTTTTAATTAGAAATAAGTATTTCAAATGTAAGTTTTAATTTTTTTAAGAAAAATAATATTATAGAAAACTGAAAACATTGTAATTTAAAATAATTTAATTTAGAGTATTGAATATTTTTAACATATGTGAGAATATATAACATATTAGTGTTTATAGCTTTTGTATCAATAATTTCAATCTCTGTGGTCAAGTTGCAATCTTTATTGTCAATATAAATATATTAGACCATTAATAATGGTGGAATTCCACCCTTATTGCTAAAAGAAGGTTGCCTTGACAACACTTAGAAATTGTTGATTGTTATTGATATTGAAATTGTCTAAGTGTTAACTGGACTTTAATGATTAAATATAGAGATATAAAATATATTTTTATATTGTTAAAAATGTATATTTTATGGATGTATATTAAGTAAAAATATTGTATACTATATGATTGTAATAGTATTATTTTATAGATCTGAAGATGATTATTAAGTCAGTCAAAGCTATCATAAATTAAATAAAGTATTGTCAATAGTGCATTTTAAGAAGTGTGATTTTTATATTATTATTGATTAAATTTGTGTTGCATAATTGAACATGTGCATTTTTAATAATTGCAGATTTATTATTTTGTGTTTGTTAAAAATTGTTTGAGATCCCCCCTCCCCCATTCCAATCAATAAGGCAATCAACTTTTGTTATAATTTTTTTTATTTTTTAAAACTTGTCACTCTTGAGGTTTATTGACTTAGTAAATATTACTTACGTAATCAATGTGCGTTAAATAAATTTATAATTACAACTATTTAGATTAACTGAAACACACAGGCTTATTATATACCTGTGTCTATATATGTAATAAATAGGGTATATGAGCATAGACTTTCACATGACCCACCATTCTCCACACTATCTCATAACACTGATACACTTGAACACATATATGTTGAAAAGATAAATAATCACCAATATACGTATTTCATGCTAAACCAGCAATCATCAGTTGGTCCAGATTATCATCTCTACACATATATGCTATAAGTGCTCAGATATATATTAAGATAGCCAATCCTCATACTTTAATGGACAGGCTTCAATCTACTCCACACTCCATCTCTTCAAACTATTTAGATTATAATTTATATAAATATTAATCCATAAATTGTAGATTTTTTTTTTTGATAACTTTAATCATGCACTATTGATGTTAATTCCACTTCTTTTCAAGTTATGGAATCAAAAAAAAAAAAAAAAACAACAAAAAACTAATAAATTCTAAAATATATACTCTAGTTAAGGTTTTATTTAATTATATCTTTTGATATTTAAATAAAAGCATACTTTGTTCTAATGTTTAATGTCTTTTAAAATTTGATATAGTTTATATTTATGGTATTATTAATTATTGGATCATATTTCCACATCCATTTTTTTTTATTAATAAAACTCCATTTAAAAAATAGTGTCTAATATTTTTTTGAATATAATAATAGAATAGAATAGACAAACAACGGTGTACCTTTTTTTTAATGGTGGGTCAGAGTAAAAGTTAAAATATTGTAATTAAAAGTTGATTTAAAATATTTAAACTAAATTATTTAATAAAACAAAAAAAAAAACATTTTCCTCCAATCTTAGAATCTATGAAAAAAATACAATATAAATTAAAAATTAAATATTAAAGCTAGTTTTGTTTCATTAATGTGAATTTTGCTTTTGATTTGTTATATATATTAATCTGGATTACAATATCTTGTTCTCATTTTCATATATGTAGCAGTCATTTCTTTTCAGAGTCAGTTTCTTTCCATTGATTTTATATAATTCATTGAAGAAAAAAGTTTTTCACTGAAATAAGTAGATTCAAAGATTATTAATAAGGCATTTTCTAATTTTTTCATACAAATAAATGTATTGTGTGAGGAATTCCATTCTTGGAGTATAATATTTTTAATTTTTTCTTCTGCAGGTTTATCTAAACTCATTTGGTAAGCATTTGCTACTATTTTAGTAATTAATTCTTCAAATTATTGTCTCCGTAAAAAGCTATTATGAAATTCTACTCATTAACATCAATATTATTATCAAAAGTCATTGTAGTTTAAAAATGTTTAACCAACTTTAGAAAATATTTCATAATTCTTTTGTTTAAATTGTTTATAAATATATCTAACTTTAACATGAATGATTTAATATTTTCTTACATCATTAATGCAATTTTCCACATCTTGAAGTTTTTTATTAAGTTCATTGGAATATTTTGTTATATCGCATAAAAACATTAAATCATTTAATCATTTCAGATTTGTCAGCGTATGATATTTAACATTATTTTTAGTTAATTTTTTTTTTATTTCCTCAAAGAGACTTACAAAATTTAAAAATAAATAGAGGCTAAGCCATCGATATTATTATATATTAAAAATCCCAAATACTAAGAATCAATTTTGCATAATAAGTAAGTAAATTCATGCTTATTTGCAGCTTATGTAGATATAAAATTTATAATATTTGTCACAACTAATATCATTTTTGAAAATGATTTTAATCATCTTTCTGCCCGTTAAACTTTCTGATAAATTATACAATAAAATTCAATAATTGGAAGGCCAATGTATTATTTGAGTTGTTTAATAAGTCCAACAGCTTTTCCAACCATATTTAAAATATGATTGGGAGCTACAAAACAATCTTTTTTAAATCAATATTCATTTTTATAAATTCATCTGTAAATCCCTTCATAACATTTAGTAGTTTCTTTTGACATTTTTTTTTTTTATCAAATAAAAGTGCACTGTATTAAAAAGCTATTTAAAAAAGTATAATAGTGTCTGTATATATAAGCACAGAAATAAAAAAAAAATATAATGTAAAACATTACACATGTTTATAACTTCACTAATTATACATAATTATAAGTACATCTACATACTTCACTAATTGTATTTGATGTTTGGATGTAAATATATGAATATGTGTAATGTACCATACTACATTGATTTCGTGCATGTTTACAAAATAGCTTTAAAATGTGAATTAAAAAGACATTAGTAATTACTCAAGAAAACACATTTTTGCATGATTTGAAGCAAGATAGAATAGGAAGTTTCAAAACTTAAATGTCTATGGAGTGCACCTAAGTCTGTAAGTTCAGTTACTCAAACCTTTGATGAATTTCTCAGCAATATCTATCTATCTATCTATCTATCTATCTATCTATCTATCTATCTATCTATCTATCTATCTATCTATCTATCTATCTATCTATCTATCTATCTATCTATCTATCTATCTATCTATCTATCTATCTATCTATCTATCTATCTATCTATCTATCTATCTATCTATCTATCTATCTATCTATCTATCTATCTATCTATCTATCTATTTATCTGTCTATCTGTCTATCTGTCTGTCTGTCTGTCTGTCTGTCTCTGTCTGTCTGTCTGTCTATCTATCTATCTATCTATCTATCTATCTATCTATCTATCTATCTATCTATCTATCTATCTATCTATCTATCTATCTATCTATCTATCTATCTATCTATCTATCTATCTATCTATCTATCTATCTATCTATCTATCTATCTATCTATCTATCTATCTATCTATCTATCTATCTATCTATCTATCTATCTATCTCTATCTATCTATCTATCTATCTATCTATCTATCTATCTATCTATCTATCTATCTATCTATCTATCTATCTATCTATCTATCTATCTATCTATCTATCTATCTATCTATCTATCTATCTATCTATCTATCTATCTATCTATCTATCTATCTATCTATCTATCTATCTATCTATCTATCTATCTATCTATCTATCTATCTATCTATCTATCTATCTATCTATCTATCTATCTATCTATCTATCTATCTATCTATCTATCTATCTATCTATCTATCTATCTATCTATCTATCTATCTATCTATCTATCTATCTATCTATCTATCTATCTATCTATCTATCTATCTATCTATCTATCTATCTATCTATCTATCTATCTATCTATCTATCTATCTATCTATCTATCTATCTATCTATCTATCTATCTATCTATCTATCTATCTATCTATCTATCTATCTATCTATCTATCTATCTATCTATCTATCTATCTATCTATCTATCTATCTATCTATCTATCTATCTATCTATCTATCTATCTATTGTAATGGAATAAAAAGTTGTCTTACAGGTTTTAGACAACATTTTATTACTGACATAAAAAAACGATGCTAATGAAATAACTGATTACTATCCTTAAAGTTAGAGTGCCATTTGTAACAGGATAAAAATGAGGTTATATTTTTCTCTTAATTCACTTCAGATTTGAAAGTCATTTGTGATAAATCTGATATGATAAAATCATAATAGAGTGATCCTGTTAAATTATTCCCTGCCCGAAAAAATTATGGTACTATTTGTGATAAAATAAATATGTGCATCTGCTAGTCTTTCTTATAGCCATTGCGACTTAGGTCGCATTTATAACAGATCGAAAATGTGCAATTAAATACTAACTAATATAACCTGAATAAAATATAGCTCAATCATTGGTCACCCTATATATCAGAATAAAAATGTTATATTTATTTTATAATACCCATAAATAATAATATTAAACAGAATAAATATAATATACTAAACTAAATGAATACCAACCAATTATTCAGTATTTAATATAACCCTTTGTCTACCAAAGTAGTGATCATATTTTTTATTATAGCATTATGAGTTCAAACAGCATTTGTAATACATAGAAAACAAACAAGATCATCACTTCAAATACTTTAAACGTAATACTTACTTTAAATAGATTAAAATGAAGCAATTATATCAAATATCACTGTCTCAAAACAATGATATATATTTAAAATAGATTTCACTTATAATCAATTCAAACCAATAATAAATCATCAAACAACTAAGTTCTAATATACCCAATTAATCAAACATTAACTTATGCTAAAATTTAAAAATGCTCATATCTAAATAAAACAATCATTAAATGGTTAAGATAATACCTTTAATATGTCTTATAAGTTTACAATGTTTATAATATCTAAATAGATATATGATCCAATAATTAATTTTAAATCTTAGTTCAATAAAATGATAAGTTATATTAATTCAATCATACAACAAGATAAAAGACTTAATAAAATGATAAATCATTTATACTAATACAACCATGTTATATCCTTATGTTGTAATGGTATGAAAAGTGGAGCTGGCTTTAACCTAACCAAGAGATACATGTAGAGGGGTTCAAACCTCACCTACTCCTCCAGATTGCTACTAAGCGACTTATTCCCCAAACCTCACTAGAATTTATTCTTTTGTATGCCCAGTGGTCAGGGAGAGATGAGATCTCAAAGGGGAATTTTAACAAAGAAAAATCAGGTTTAGACTATATAATGAAAACACAGACAATTAATATATAATTGGTTTACTGAATGACATTATTATTAGTTGAAATAACAATAGAAACGACAATATAAAGACTAAAAAATAAAATAAAAATGTTGCAAGTTATTTTCTTGCATCTACAAATATAGATATGAATAGAGATATACATTAATAAAATTCATTTAATGTATTTTAAACAATTGTATGGTTATTACATAACAATATCATATTTATCCAACAGCTGCGTGCTTTACTTTAAAGAAGAGAGACAGAAAATACATACCTCTAGGGTGAAATTACAAAAATGAATAATTGGTTAACTAGTTAAATAGATTAAAGCCATATTCAAAGATAGCCTGCATTTAAATGACAAAATAAAGATAAATCCTTCCAGTGGACATTTTCAGATTTACTCAGTAATATTTTGAGCACATGATAAGGTGAAGTTTTATCCATAATGAAATTAAAAACTATCGTGGTCCTTCTCAAATAATCATTTTAATGAACTTGTAAGTAACTTAAACTGGCATTGATATAAGAAATGGTGGAAGTTATTTAGAAGTTCATGAAAGTAATTTCTTGGGAATCTTGCTTTTGAATTACCTTGGTAACATATTTGGACTCAAGTTTATATTCTTAGCACTGCATATTTGTTAAGCAGTAAAATTAATTACATGATTATTAAAATCATTTAAATATAAAATATTCACACATTGTTCATGCAGAAATTCATACTATAATAGTAACATATCTGTCTGTTATGATATGGGTAGAAACTCTACTAGATAAAAATTAAAAAAAATTTTTTTTAGATAACTGGCCAGTGATTGATCTAGCTAGATATCCAATATTGGTTATTAAAATGATAACTAGTTACAAACAACTAAAAGATAAAAGACAAAAAAAAAAAGTTCAAATCCTTATTACTCAGCAAGTGTTAAGTATTTAAGTATGATACATACTTTCTTGTTATTTGCTGGTCCTATACGGATGTGGTGGGAAGGGGGAGGAAGGGTTATTAGATAGATCTATATAATATTCTATTTAAAGACTTTCGTGTACATACCCTTATATACATTACTGGTAAATATATACATACACTCGTGATACATCACTGACATTACATACCAAAATTTTAATTATTTTTTGTAATAAATTTTAGAGTAGTTTACAGAGACTATCATTGGAAATTATATCATCAAAGATAATCGTTGTTCCTTAGTTGTTGTATTTATTCTGTTTAACAAATTAATCTTTCTGCTTTCAGGCAGACAACATTTATATTTACATACATATTTATATGTGTGTGTTTGAATATATGATTTTTCAATAATTTAAACATTTTTTTCCAAAACTGATTTTTCAAAGATAAATTCACGGTAATCTATAACAATAGTTCATACTAAATTTAATAGAGGGCAGCATCTATTAAAGGAGACTAGTCATTAAAGGATAACTACTTTGACAGTACAGTTTATTCTGAATCTATGACTTCGTAAAATAGCAATCAAGTTCACAATTTATTGTTTTTTTTTCATCTTACATTAAAAAATATATATATGATATTTGACTGCTAAAATTGTGAAATAAATTACTATCCTAGTCTAACAGTAAATATTTTTCTAGTCAGTTTGTTTTAATAACTTTATTTTAAATTTTAATGAGATTTAATAATTTTGGTTACTTTTCATAAAAAGAGGATTTTCAAAATATATTCTGCAAATTGTGCAAAATTAGGGTTATGAAGGATTACAAGAATTAGCAAGTATTATTAAGTAAGAGAATGTCAGTTTTTTGAGGAGACATTAATTTTTTTTTTAATAACAGTAGTAATTTAACGTCATCATAATATTATTTAATAGGTGATTTTTTTAATTTTTTTAAAAATGAAATATTTTGTAAATATTTTTTTAATAATTTTTTTTATCGAACTATTATTAACATTTATCTTGTTTACTTTCCTACACTGAGACTGGTTAAAATGTCCTGCGCGGTTTGATGCAGAATTGGAAGATCCCAGGATCGAATCCAACCTCACAGCTCTAGCGCTCGAAATAATCACTCTCTTTTATTTGTTTGTTCATTTATCTATTTGTGTGCATTAAAACTGAACTGCAGTACCCGAAGACCTATATGAGTATAATAGAAAAGCAGAAAAAGTATATTGTAATTTAAATTTTTTTAAAAATATTGTAAATTATATATTATAAATGTGGATTTGGGGAGCAGTATTCATGTATATATATTTCAAAAACATCACTGAAAATGAAACATGCTGCATTTAAAATTAAAATATAGTTAAATAAAATTTTAAAATAACTTAGTTATTGAATTTATTAAAGTAGTTTTAAATTTTGATATTATATATTGTTTTAT
The DNA here is from genome assembly GCA_028023455.1 of Epiperipatus broadwayi. Lineage (NCBI taxonomy): Eukaryota > Metazoa > Onychophora > Udeonychophora > Euonychophora > Peripatidae > Epiperipatus > Epiperipatus broadwayi. Next base: position 578,541 of record JAQFVV010006590.1, read on the forward strand.
ATATGTTTTAATTGAATATTTTTATCGATAAAAACGTTTTATATAATTAGTGAATGGATAACATTGTGTATATAACTGAAAGCTACTTATGGTTTATTAGTTCTTCCTGTATTTAAATTATTTAAAAAGAGAGTTGATATGTTATATTTTTTACTACTTATTTCTAAATTGACAAAATTGTTCCTATCTAAGCAGAAGACAGGAATATTATGAAAATAGTACAATTAAAAGCTGATATCATGATATGACTATATCACAGCTTTGCCAATGTCCATGTTTTTTTTTTTAAACTTAAGAAAATCTAAGAGAACTATGTTGAATATATTCTTTTTTAGGAGTGTTATATATATATAGTACATGGACTACATCTCTCATGATTAAATAAACCAAACAATGTCCAATTGTGATATTGTGTTTACAACATATAGTGGTAACATAATTTAAATATGATAATAAATTAGCTGTTGGTATTTATGATTTAATATTAGATTTTTATCAATAAAATAAAATATGATGATTTAAGTATTGTAACTATAAGAAATCCCAGAACAGTTTGAATGTGGTTTTATTACAAAGCTGTACAAAAAAAATGTTTAATTCTTTAATAGTTCAAAATCCCTATTAGCAGACTCAATTAAAATTTCAAACTTTTGATTGGTCAATTGCAAAAGCAGCACTAAAAATATATTTATATGTTAAAACTATAATTGTTTTAGATTAGTTTTTTAAATGCAAACTAATAATTCATTAGACTATTAAAATGAACAAAATTTTAATAAAAATAAATCTCTATTTATAATTGATGAAAATTATCTATAGTGGTAAATATAAAATGTATATTTATTATCCAATTATAAATTGAAATAGTATGTTGTTGATCTTTCTTTGTCAATTTATCTTCATATAAAAGTAAATATGTTCTACTAAAATCTGAATTCTTCTAAAATAATTTATATTTCACACACATTTTGTGAAAAAAATTATTAATGTGTTAAATAAAGATTCTAAAATATATGATTTCACTTGAAAATCAAAATGAGAAATTGAACTATCAAAATTTATTGACAGGTGAATTTTAGTGGAGAACAGAAGAAGCAACCAATAAGCACATTGAAATGCAGTGATTGCATCATAGTTATACTGTTAAATTTAAATATTATTGGTTTATTAGTTGTAAATGCTTGAAAACAGAAAGGGTACAAATAATGAAGTTATGGAAGAATAAATATGAAAAAAGTGATTATACAGAAAGTGGATTATTGGTTTTTATGCTGGGTTTGGGAAAAGATAAAGGGAATTTAGATATAAAGGTCGTAGAGTTGACAAAAATTATGTTGTGGAAATGGGATGGAGCAGAATATGGAAAAACCTTAGAATGAGGAATGGAAGGTAAAGTGGCTAATGGGTTTCTCTGGGCATAGTTGCTGAGAGATTCCTGACTCTTTTTAAGGAGAAGTCACAGTGCATCACATCATTTTAATAAAATAACATTAAAATCAGAAAAATAACATTAAAAATAGCTGTTTGTGTGTAATGTAAAGCTGCATATGAAAATGACTGTACAGTGCAATTCATAAGTCAATAAAAAAAAAAACTTGAAGCTGAAATTGAGTAATAAATATATAAACTGTCTAAAAAATTAAAAGAAAGATTTATGCATTTGTTCATATTGTTAGATATTTTATAAAGCTACTTTGTAATATATGAAAAAGAAGAAATGGTATTTAAAAAAAGAAAGAAAAATTGTTTCAACATGCTTAATTTTAAAATATGTTAATATCTTTTATTACCATTGTATTTAATATTTTGTACACATATTTATAGTTGCAAGTATAAATTCAACAGTTTTTATTTATATATTGATAATAAATTTTTAAGTTATTTTTTATTAATCCATTTAGATAGTGTTTGCTTATGAAATTTATTCCAAACATTAATGCTTTTAATACCCAATATGCTTGTAATATCCATAACCCTGACAAATCATGCAATTTACTGAGAGATATGCAGGGATAGTGGTAGCAGTAATTAGGCATTAATAAGTTTTTCAAAAATAAACTTCCTCTTGAGAAGGTTTGGTACCTTAAAAAAAATTTTTTTTTAATTTGTTGAAACTGAGAGGACTTGTACGTATGTTATAAATCATCATCATTTGGTTAATATTATTACATTAAATCATTTTTTTAAAATTGTATTAACTATTTGATTCATCTAACATAAATATTTAATTGAATCAAAATTTGCCATTTGTATATCTTTGGTTCCTGTTTCAAACCTGTTACATTGCAAATTTGCCATTATAGTATATATATATATACAATAGATTATTTTTTACCATAGTCTTAATTTGGGTTAATATTTTTAATATTCTCTACATAATAAGGGTTTTGAAGTTGATAGTTAAATTATCAATTTCAAAAACCTTATGCATTTTGATTTTTTTGCAAGCATCAAAGCAGAAGTTAAATGGTGAACTAATATGAAGCCATAGAAATTTAAAATGATCATTGAAATTTACTAAAGCTATAAATATTTCTATAATAAATGTATGTAAAGAAGGCTAGCATGTAATGCCAAACTGCCATGTCTTAAAATATATTTCAATTCATCTTTTGTCAAAAAGTTCAATTACTGATATATATATATTGAAGCTGGAAATATAGAACGTATTTCTGCTTCACCTAGTGCCAATGTCATCAGCACTAGTCTGGGTTTGAACCCCATCATTATTAACTGACACCCATCTCATATTAGGTGGTAGTATATTTTAAGCAATATTATAATCTTTTATATTTTATTAAGTTATATTTTATAATTAACTAACCTTTTATAATAGTTTATTATTTTTTTTAATATTTGTAAACTGTATATTATGTTTATGTTATCAAATTGGCATTTATTGAATTGAATCCTAGGTATCTATAATATTTCAAATTCTTTATTAAAGTTCATTTTCTTCAATTAATTAGTGGGTAACATTTTATATTTATCTTTTAATCAATGTATATTAGAGAGTCAATCATTTCAACAATGTAATATTTGTAAGAAATGTTTTGTAAATTTCTGCTTAAGTTTATGTCAAATATGTTTGAAAGTCATTGTATCAAATTCCTACAATTTTTCTGAATAAAATCTACATTTTTGTTAATCTAAACCTTAATTAAATAGATTTGTTAGTACAATGACTGATAAACTTAATGTGCTTGTTGTTGTTTTTTTAATTAGCAAATCAACCCTTGGGGCATGTTCATGCAGAATTATAGATTTCCATCCCAAGCGGGCACCAACCTGAGAGAAACAGTTAGAGCGATTGCAATTGGCAGTTGTCACTGTAGATTCAATCCTCTAGATAAAGATCAAAACACATAAATAAGGGAAAATTTGATAAGAATTAATGATTATTGAGTTTACTGAAGAGAAGTGATTAATCTATATATATATCGTGCCTAAAGAAATGACGGGGTGAAAAGATTGGTCATTTGCTTCTCAGAGATCTGTTCCACCAACTCATCCATGCCTTTCCAGTGCTTTAACATCTAGCCAGAGACTGTCTGTGTCGAGGAAGCCTGCAAATAATCTAACTGTATAAATGTCTGTTTCCAGCCATGGAATGCTTACTGATTGATTCTGAGGTAACGTCCAATTTGCTGCAAGCCATTGATTCCATTTTACTTGTTTTCCAAATCAATACTAATTTATATTTTATATATCTGTGTGATGTTTATACGGCTTGGTTTAAAATGTGTCTTTTAATTTTATTAAATTTAAAATATCAATTCTTATAAAATCTTACATTGTTTTGATGCTGCAAATTAAATTAATTTTTGTCGGTTTGTTTAAATTATTTGACTTACTGAAATTTCCAAATACAAAATTCAATGAGCTATTAACTTTAAATCCCTCCCCTGTTATTTTTTCTTTCTTTAACTTAAAAAATCATTACAAGACACTTACTTTCCGTAAATTAATTAATAGAAAAGTTTGTTTAGTTTTGTATCTTTTATATTATAAATTCATTTTAAATTTATTTATGATTGAAATTATTTTAAAAATCTTATTATTACCTCAATTTAAAATTGCTCTCGTAATTAAATCGATTAGCTAAACCTATTACAATTTCTGTAAAACATATATCTTGAAAGAAAAAATCATTGAAAGCACATTTATCATAGAATTTTATCAGTATATATTTCATACACATTTTATTTGTCAGAAAATATTAAAATTATGATTTACAATTTATTATGATATATGTTTAAAATTCACCAGAAGTGAATTTGAGATTTAATACCCAGTTTGTTTATGTTAATTAAAAGACTGATTTATTTTGCAATCTTCAATGATGAGCTACTTATTAATAAATGAAATATTTGGAAGTGTGGAAAGCAATTTATATTTTAGTTTTAATTCTTGCCATCCTTTTGTATTGTAAATTATGATCCATTTAGTAAAGGCCTAAGGTTTCTGGGACCTTTCATTATTGCAGGGAGATAGTTTAATTAGAAATTAAGTTATTAATTTTGTTAGTGATACATTATCTACTATATATGTCTAAGGCATTATGTATTTATAGCTACAACCACCTCTTAGGACCTTCGGAAATTTAACTGACCAGTCCAATCTTTCACACTCCCTCAAAGTAGACATAGTTCATACCAAGGGATCCATTTTCGGGCATTGCCATTTAAAATGTGTATGGAAGTCCAGCACATCAAAAATATTTTATTATTATTCAGAGACATGCTTTGGCTAGAGGGCCAACATTTATTCCCTTTAGCAAAGCCACCCAGAGTTTCATAACAGACCTCATTTATTTTTGATGTAATCTATAATAGCATATTGCCTTCTTCATCATTTTATATCTTTATTTAGCAAACCTGAAATGCTCTCTGCCATGATGGCACGTCCTTCACAAACAATTTCGTTAATTAATTGAATCTGACTGTATAATTGTCAATTATTTATTTAAGAACTATTTTGCTTCCCACACTCATTATATACAAATGACTTTAAATGTAATAGTGTTTTAAATGCCCATCTTTCATATTTTGTAATATATATATATATATATATATATATATAAACAGATTTATTTGTAATATCATATTTTATTGCTGAATGGTTTTGGCCGACCAATTAACAAACTTTTATATTGTTTGTCAAAGCCGCATCAAAACGAATTAAATAAAATCACCAGGTTGTATAAACAAAGACTTAACTTATTTTGTACTAAATTCTTTAATAAATTCCTATAATATTGTCATTTAAATAAGCTTAGTTTGTCATCACTCCCAATCTCTAAGGTTAATTACTCTATTTGTTTATAATATTTATTTGATGTAAATTCATTTCTTTATAATGTTGCCATAAAGAATTACCATTATTATGGTTCAAACCATTAGTAATCGATCAAATCATATCTGTACCGTTCTGCAATCGTCAGAATCCATTAAATCATTGATTTTTCATATAAACCCTTTATTATTTTGAGTCTCTATGTGAACCATGATCTCCAGCTGGGACGGAATAAAACCAAGCACTGCTAGTGTCATCACAAACGTTATCCATTAGTCAGAGAGGCAATAATTTAGGCAAATAGGTTAGGATTCATCCTTGTCCTGACATATGTATCTTGTGCATGGTTGGATTCAAGGTACTTTTGCTTGGATTATTGGTCTTGTTGAATGAATACACGATTTTGACCGGCACAATATATATATATATATATATATATATATGTTTATTTCATGTTTAAAGAGGTTTATTTAAACTTCATTGTATCACTATTTCATACTCTGTAGTCAAGTTGCAATCTTTAAGTGTCCATATATATACAATGGACCATTAGTAAGAATGAATTTCCATTCTTGCTATTAAAAGGTGTGAAGGTTGCCTTGACATCAGTGAGAAATATTGATTACTATATTTGCTGTGAATGTTTAGGTGCTTACTGGTTGGTATCTAATATATATATATATATATATATATATTATATATTTATTGAGTGTTATTCCAATATATATATATATATATATATATATATATTGGAATAACACTCAATAAATAAGAATTGATTTTAAAACTTATGAATAAAGTGACATTGTAGTTGTGAAATACAAACATATTTAAGTCAAATATTGCCAAGTTCTTATTTGTGTGGATAAGCTGTAGTGTGTTTTTTGAAATAATTGGCTAACTTAGTAATTCTAAACACAAAAAATGAAATAAAGTGATAGACTTTGGTGAAAAATCTTTTCCAAAATCCATTTAGTTTAATAGATGTTCTAGCAGGAGATAAATTGTACAGATTCAAAAAATATATAGAAGATAATGAATAATTCAGTCAGGATTTATAGTTAGTATTATGCACAACACATTTTTAAATAGATTGTGGAAGTGTTATAAAGCAGATATGTTTTACAACTTGCTTTGAGTTTTAATTATAAAGTTTTTTAAAGATGAGATTACTTTGCATCTTTTCATCTCAAAAACAGGGTATGCCTGGAAAAAAATAGTACGACCATAGAGTTATAAACATCTGTGTACAATGTCTGAAAATTTATTAATAATGGAGATGTTATTTTCCTTTTATTTCTAAGTTTACCTTCTTTTAATTATTTTGTGATATAAAACATTCATCCAAAATCTTTGGGTCTTTTGAATTTCATGAATACATTTTTTATCCCTTCATTACAAATCCAAAGTTTGCTTAGATATGAAAAAAAAAAACTGATAGCTCACATAAATTAGTCTTTTTAATTTAGAAACATTTACAGATGATGTCTGTATAAATTAATATATTTATTGAAATTTTATTTCAATACTAAAAGCTTTTAATTACTTGTCAGAATGGTTATTAATTTTGCTATTCTTGCTTTTTAAATATCATTATTATCAAAATTTTCAGATATGATATCATTATTAGCTAAGTCTTACTTAATGCTATGCTAAAACACTATTACAGATGCTGGTCTTTGTTTTAAATTTCACTTTTAAAAGCATCACTTTGTTATCCATGAGAATTAGTGAATCAATTCAAATTTAACCTTTTATGTCTTAAACTAGAATAGAGATATCATTATTTATTAAGCACCTAGGAAGTATATGTAAATACTTTGAAGACAGGCTATAACCTGTATCAAATACACCTTGAAATTTATAATAGTCAATCAATATCTTTATTTTTCTGATAGAGGAACCTCTCAAACCATGATACAAGATAGTGACTTTTATAAAGATAATAGCAGCAGTCTTATCTCTATAAAAGTTGCTATTGTGCATCATGGTTTGAGAGATCCCTCTATTGACTAAATAAAAATATTATTTGACTATTATAAATTTCAAGGTGCATTTGATACAGGTTATAGCCTATCTTAAAAATATTTATATATAATTTCTGTACACTTAATAAATAATTATAACTCTACAATATTATATATTTCCAGTATATAAATCATAATATTAACTTGTAAATCACAAGATTTTGTGAATGTTAATTTGTATAGAAAATAGTGGACTTAAACAGAGGAGAGAACAACAGATTCATGTTCCCAAATCAAAATGCTTCAGATTGGCCTATATAAGTGGAAAGTTAGGTTAAAGATAAGGTGGCTACTCTTATCTTTATAAAAGTTGCAATCTTGTTTTGTGGTTTGAGAGGTCCCTCTCTCAGCAAAATAAAGATATTGCTTGACTGTTATAAATTTCAAGGTGCATTTGATACAGGTTATAGCCTGTCTTAAAAGTATTAAACTAAAATAATGAATCTAGAAAAAAAGGTAGTATAGAATAAGAAATAAAAAAAATAAACTTTTTTCCCATTTATAACTATGATTATGGTAGCATGTTCATGATAAATATGTTTGCAAAAATTAAATATTTTCAATGCCAGTCCAAAGATATAAATTTACATATTTTGAAACACCATTTGAAAAATTACTTTTAATAACAATTATGTACTAACTCAAAAGATATGACTTCATCTAAGAAAACCAAATATTGAAAAATACCATTCTTCTCTATTTTAAAGCCACCTACTATAAGCCTGAATAATTAATAGCCATTCCTAGACTATCTGCCATTTCTGTTTAATAGTGAGGTTGAGGATTCAAACCTGTGTCTTTATGTAGCTTTATCAAACATGAACATTGCATCTTTTGTCTTATATATATATATTTAATTTAATGAAAAAAAGATACATATTTATAAAAAAAAAAAAAAAAAACAATTATAAAAACAGAAAAAGGCTACATAAAAAAGTATATGGTAAAAACCTTTGGAGGCCTTTGCAAGGCTTACAGAAAAATTACAATCTATGACATATAAATATATTAAAAAATAAATATATGATTTTTACAATATATGTAAATGATATTAATAATCATTTACATATTTACTGAAAGGCTATTATTATTAAAAAATGTTTGCTTGAAACAGAGCATTGGTAAGTTTATAATACATATATCTGAATATTAAGTTCTCTATCTAAAATTAAGTTAAGCTATAGAAAAAATAAATGTATGAGTAAGTCATCAACGAACCATATAACATTTAAGCTAATCAATTTTATTCAAATAATTTAGCCAGAGTGTCCTTCCCATTCAATTTAAAATTAATTTAAGAACTCAATTCATAATTCACCCCTCTATGTCTCTGCTAAACAACATAAGGCAAAAATATTGGAAGCATAATGAGGTTCATTATAAATAAAAAGTGGATGAGGAATAATGTGGAGATTGATTGGTGTATTAGACAGAATGACATTATTAGTTCTTCAACTTAATAAAAGATACTAAATCCAGATAATTTAAGTTTATTGCCCAATTAATTCTCTTTGCAATGGAAAGGTAAAAGATTTTTGTATAGATGTGCATTTATGCATCTAGCAGATACCTTTTACTTTTTTAATAACCTGAAATTTAAAAAAAATGCTCAAACATATGAGAAAGCATAGAAGACAAAAGTTATATTATTGTTGGTAAAATCATAAATTACAACGAATATATGAGATTCTCTCTCTCTCTCTCTACATATATATATATATATATATATATATATATATATATATATATATATTGTGTATATTTTGTTAGTATGTATATACCATGACTTCATTAGTCCTAACTGCTCAAGTTTTTTTTAAATGATTACAAACTACATATATGTTTATTTTATCAATGTAAAAATACTAAAACAGAGTTTAAATATAAAATTTAGAAAGATTTATTGTATCAAGTATACTCTCAAGACCTTCACATCATATTCATGGTTAGACTGCAGTGTGGTTTGTGCTGTGGGCTGCAGTGAAAGGGACTGCTGATGTGTGCATTGTGGCATGACCAGGATCATTCTTAGAACTAGACTGACTCATCATTCATTAATGTATAAAAAAATCTAAGATTGGACAGAAGCTGTTGGTTTATCCATGTTTCATAGTCATGAAAGAGAGCATGGCCAAGGATGTGATCTGGTGTTGTCAAAATTGTGTGTAAAGAAAGAAGCAACCACAAATATAAAAAAAGGGGGGGGGGCATGGTTCATTACATAAAATGATTATGCAACAAACCAAAGATCAAATAGCATGCAAATTAGCAAAAAATTAATGTTCTCAGCAGACTAACTATGAATATAACATGAAAGTATTGAAAGTATACTTGGTACAATAAATCTTTCTAAATTTTATATTGAAACTCTGTTTTAGCATTTTCCATATTAATATTCAGAATGGCAGAGTATCAATACATAATATTTATTTTATTGAATTTTAACTCATGAAACATTCATAGTTTTTTTTTTTCATATGTCAAATGCATTGACCAGAAAGGGAACCTGGGCCAGCTGCTTGGAAGGCAACTATGCTAACCACTAGGCCACCAATGCTTGACAAACATTCATAGTTTATCATCAGTTTTCAGGTCAGAAAATAATTATACGACTTTTATATAGTGATCAAGCAGAAAATTTTGAAATTTGTAGAATAATTTAAGTTTTGTTTTTTCTTTTTAGAATCAAGAATTAGTATTAAATAAATATTTGCTGCATTTTAATTACAAATATAATTTAGTTTTGATTATTATTAATGAAATTTAAAATTTTGTGGTTTCTATAATAAGAGCATTTGATTGTTGAAGAATATGAATCTGATGGATTATGAATAATTAGTAAACATGTTTGGAAGATATGAATGAGATTTATAAATTTATCAAATTTGCCAATACTTATTAATATTTTTCAATAAGAAGTGATTAATTTGATTAAAGTTTGGTCAACTACAGTTATACTATTGTACATATTACAATCTTCATCTCAACAGTTCTTTATATCTGAATGAAAATTGAGCTACAAGCCTATTGTAGGAATTTTCTGTCACTGTCTTTATTGCCATCTAGTGTCTTAAATATATATTAATTTAAAAAATGGTGTAAAATTGTAGAGAAATTACATATAACTATTTAATAATACTTAATTATATGATAAATCAAAACTTGAGAGACTTTGTTATTATATATATATACATTGATTATTGAGAATGGAGACACATTGTCATTGGTGAGATCTTAGTGTTAGACTGAGAATAACAAGATAAAATCACCAGGTAAATGAGAGAGATATGGATATTGATATCATGGCCAAAAATAAACTAAATAATAAAATAAATATTAGACAGATATTCATTGCATTCATCTATATGCTTGTAGTGACAAATATACAAGCATTGATAGTTTCATTGATTTATATAGTTTATACAGAGTATATTTGAATTTTAAATTTGATAAAAGGTGTAATAACTACTTTTGAAGCTATTCATGATTTTATATAAGTGTATGTGCTAAGTTTGGTTACTTAATAATATGTTTGCCAAATTTCTACTTCATATTATTTGAAAAGAACAATACTATTATTGAAGACACAATATTTAAATATTCATTGAAAAAATATGTTACATGAGAACATGTTTCTTTTTTTTTATATGTCAAAGCATTGACTGGGAAGCAAACCCAGGCCAGCTGCTTGGAAGGCAGCTATGCTAACCACAAGACCACCAACACTTGACTAAAATGTTTGTTAGAAATATAAACAAGAACATGCCATAATTAAATTGTTTTGATAAGAATAATTAAAGGACTAAAAAATGTTCATATAAAATCATGCTAATTAGAACTGCAAATTGATTTCTAAATTCTAAAAACTAGAAGTTTGAGCTGCAGATAACTTATCTATAAAAGGAACACAAATGTTTCTAATTAGTTGAGTTCATTAATAACCATTCAATATGAATCATTAAGTATTCTATTTAATACTTAATAGCAGAGAATAACTCAAACTAGAGAGATCATAAGATTGGTTACTATCATCAGTTAATTGTAACATAGAACAATAATCACAATGATAGGAAAAGATATAATTCAGCATAGAAAAAAGTACTTTTTAAAGTATATTTCTTAAACTAAGCTACAATCACCAATACTTACATTGATGTGATTATTAAAAGATCTATTAATGACTTTTGGAAATATTCCATTCATTATTCTTATGCCATAATAGTTTATCAGGTGTGGGAAAATGCCATGTTAATAGGCTTCAAAATAATAAGTCCATAAACAAAATTACCTGTTTTTATATAAATAGAAAAATCTAGCATTGAAACTTATTTGATGAATAGACTATACTTAATGATAAAAATTTATTTATTTAAGTGTAGTTTAATAAGGTAGTTTAATAAATAATTTAGTATAAATTAATGAATATGAAATGATAGACATCAAAATATAGTTTTTGCTAAAAAAGGATTATATATATATATATATACAAACTATTATACAATTACAAATATCCAGTAACGCCCTCTGTTTAAAGATCTATATCTCAATAATAGCAAACCTTAAAATGATACCATTTTAAGGGTATCATTTTAAGGTTTGCTATTATTGAGATATAGATCTTTAAACAGAGGGCGTTACTGGATATTTGTAATTGTATAATGGTTTGTATATTTTCTATAATTATTTCAGTTAGTGTTAACAGTAACTTTCTTTTATATATATATGATCACTAGATGGAGCTTTACCAATAGATCCTAACAAGCTTGTTTACATAAACACTGAGAGAGATAGAATTCAATATCTCTTTCATTGAATCCCACCTACAGACCATGGTTTCTAGCTAGTTGACTCACATCATTGAAGGGTTGGAAGACTAAAAACTAGATATAAATACTAACTCTAAAATCAGCATTTATCAATCACATTTCTATCAGTTTGAAAGCATGAAATTTCTCAGACACATAATGTCTTCAAATCCAGCTAAACAAACTAGATAGCTATAAGGGTCTGAAATCAGTTCAGTTTCACCATATACTAGCTCAAAACCATAGTATGGAGGTGGGAGACAATGAAAGAGATATTGAATTCTATCTCTCTCAGCATTTATGTAAACAAGCTTGTTAGGAACTATTGGTAAAGCTCCATCTAGTGATCATAAAATGCAAGCTAAAAGCAAGTTACAAAATTTATAATTTGTTTTGTTTATTATATATATATACTTTGTTAGATTTGTATTCCCTTGGCTTTCAATTTTTAATTCACAAAATATTTATTATAAAACTGCTTTATGTGATACTTGGGACTCATGATATAGTAATATTAATATTATTAATTCTGTATTTAATAAATTATTATTAGTAGTAAAGTCCATTTTTCATTAATTCACATGTTATGTTTATATATATCTTATCTTTATGGCAGTCATTTATTTCTTTAAAAATAGGAATGTGTGTATGATTATTATCTTAAGAATCTATGCTCCATCCAGCTAAAAAACGTAAATTCTAATAAGGGAGGAAGTTTAGTATAATGTAGAAAGGTTAAAATGTAGGCATAGGGATAATTATATATTCATGTGGGTTCATATCCATTTGAAATTGTTAGCCTAATCACATATAAATTATCGATCTTTATGAGTTGACCCATTAGCTAACCAAGATAGTTGGAATAAAGGTTAATCATGAATTCTGAAAATATAACCATTACTAGCAAAGTATTTAGATACATCAGTACATGGTTTGATATCATTATTATATACACCACTTCTTCCTATATATATATGTCAACAGATGGTGTTCTAGCAAAAACACCGTCAAGTGTATGTTTACATAAACGTCAGAGCAAGCATTCACTATCTCTAACTTTAATTCCACTTTCAGATCATGATTTCAAGCTATTTGCTATCATCAGTGAAAAACAGGAATTTTAGAAACTAGATCTAAACACAAACTCTGAGCGTTTATGAAACAGTTTCTATTCAGCTTGCAAGCGTGAATCTTTTAGACACGTAATGTCTTCAAACTCAGCATAGCAAGCCAGATAGCTATATGGGTCTGATCTCAGTTCAGCATCACCACATAGTAGAGGCCTCTGCAATATATATATATCATTGCTAGAAAGACCTCAAAGGTACATTTATGAAAAACAAAAAACAAGTTAAAAACTTGCTAATACTTATATTTATGTCAACAGATGGTGTTCTACCAAAAACACCGTCAAGCGTATGATTATATATATATATATGCGTGTGTGTGGATGGATTAAAGATCCTTGTGATGTAGTTTTTAGTATATTCACCTACTATGATCATCATTTGAAATTTTACAATTGTTAGGTAGTTGAGAATACTCAAATAAGTTTATTGTTGTTTTGTGGTTAATTAAACAAATAGTCATTCAGCTATCTAGCTTTTCTCAATAAAATGGCAGAATAAACAAACAAAATCATAAAGAAATCCTCATTTTTTGGTTATTGATAAGTCTGCTAGTAATGTGCTATTTACTATTCTTCTGCTTTAATTGTTTTTAGCTACAATAAGTTTCAAACTTGTGCAAGTGCATAAGTGAGAATATAGGTATGGAAGAAAGTTTTAATAACCAAATGTTTTGATTGGGCTTAATATAGGTAGAGAAGGAAAAATGAAAAGGAAAGGGTTAAAAAAGAAGATGGAGAAGAAAAGTTTCAAACAATAAAATTAAATATGGTGTTTTCTTTTTTTTAATTGGGTTCCACTAATAACTACATGAGAACCGTTTAATAGTATTGTATTCAGTAACTCCATATTACCCTTAATCATCTAAAGTTGCATAAACTTTATATTAACCATATATATATATATATATATATATATATATAATGTTTAGTTTAAAATCAAAGTTGGATGTTTAGATAAAAGAATGCTATGGCCAAGCTGTAATCATTGGTTTTTGTTAGAGAGGGTTTGATATTTAGGCATTTTAAGATTGCCTTAAGTGCTTTAATTCAGTTATAACAAAAACTCTGACAAGGCAAAGATACCTGAATACATTCCAAGTGAACAGTTTCCATTAAAATATTGCATTTATTTGGTACATTTTAATATGCATATGTCAAACCTAACCCACCTACAACTATCTCATGATCTTTTCTAGATAAATATATTAATGATTTTCACCAATTATTTATTAAACTAGAGATTATCAGTAGCCCCAATATAAATTTTAAATCTCAGTTACTGTTTAGTATATTTGTTTTATAATTTAACACACACACACACTTGGAGTAGTTCAATTTGACTTCTCTTTTCCTGTGTGTGTGTGTTAAATTAAAAAACAACAACAGATATATTAATCTTTAATTGAGGTTTAAAGTTTATATCTGGGCTGGAGATAATCTCTAGTTTAATAAACAATTAGTGATAATTATTAATTTATTTATCTAGAGTGGATCATTCACAGTTGTAGTTAGAATATTTAGCAGTTTATTATGGATACTAAATTTATGATGAAGATATATGTGAAGGATTATGATTTGGGACAACTGATGAGTACTGATTCAGGACAAAATACCTTGGGGATCACTTGTCTTTTATGATGTCTTTGTTCGTGTGTTTCAAGAGTGTAAGATTGAGGTAAAGTTATTGAGTATATCTTTAGTATAGGTATTATTATCATAGTTATTTACAAAATATTGTGTATATATCATGTGTGAATGTATCGTTTCACCAGAATAACATAGACAGTAGTTTTAATTAGATTGCTTTGTAGCACTAAATCTCAAAACAATTTTAAACATGGCAAATTCCTATGGTGTTATCTGGAATTATATTGCAAAATAATAAATCAATACCTCTTTTGTTATAATGAGATTGTTTATAGACTTAGTGCAACTAAGAATAGTAAGTGAACATTGTCTGTCTGTCACATACATGTGTAGAATAAAAAATATACTTTTTTAGTAGCTTATATTTATTTAATTTCATAGTGGTTTGTAATTTTTAAATTGTCATTATTATTTATATTGCATTTACAAGCAGTTATTTTCTTAGATTAATATGAGGTTTAAGTAATAATAGGTTTGTAATGAATTATATATCATATATTCAGATGTGTATTTCTATTATAAACCCATCAATATGGACCTGAACAATTCATTTAGGGCCTAAATTATTTTCTAATTAAAAAATTTTTTTGAAAATTTCTAAGCTTAGATGAACATTTTTCATTTACATGGAAAATAGACAACTCACTCAGAATTTGAAACCTGATGCTGAGTTCACAAATAGAATTCTCTATTATGCATAATCTAAGGCAGTAGAATAGTAACAAACTCAAGATCCATGAAGTGTGGTACAACTCTATTTCTTCCAGTGTTCAAACTTCTAATGAATTCCCAAACTATGAATTGTTTGGGTCATTAAAATAATTCTGGAAGACAAAAATAGACTTTCATATACTATTGCAAAGATTTTATTATTATTCCTTCTCAGATGAACAATAAGGTATGGTAAAGTGTCCATTGTCTTGCATTTGAGATTTAGCATAATGTAAAAGTGATTGGTTTAAAAGATAAAAACATTATTGAATTTAAGCTTAATCAAATATTTCTGATGCTCAAATATTATATGATTTTCTGAAAATCTAATTATTCTACCATTTGAAAAAAATGATGAAAGAACAAATTCTCATCTGAATTTTCAATTATTGATTAATAAGAAACCTCATGTAATCAGATACATATTTTGGCAATTTATGTATAAAAATTAGCACTTATTTGTCAAACAATAACTGGATGCTTTATTGCATAGGTTATTATCTGTACTGAAAAATATTCTGTTTATTTAACAATTTTTAGATAACACAGAGCCTAAACTCTCCATACTGTAGCACCACTCAGTGCCAGCCAGAATAATCATTGGATGCAAGAAGGTTTGTGCATAAATCCCTATCTAGATCTTAGGCTCTAAGTGCAGTGCTCTCATATCCAAGGCTTTTCACTGATGAAAATGACAATCAAGAAACTAGTCTGGTGATATTGGATCAGTAGGCACTAGATGGAGACTTTATGTACAAATACAAACCTTCTTGCATCCATTGATTACACTGGCTTGCACTTAGTGATGCTATTATATGGAGAGTTAGGCTCTGTGTAAACAGCTTGTGTAAGCATAAAGAGGGAAGATCATGTGATATTTAGTGGTTTAACTCTCAGTTAATTGGTAAAAAAATCTATCTGGGATTGAACCTCCAATTATAGTTATAATCTATGATATCCTACTGTATTACTCAATTATTTGGGGCAAACAGTTTACATAATCTCTCCTGTGCTTATTAGCAGTCTTCCAAGAACATATCTTCTTTATCTTCTATAAGCTTGAGTAATTAATGGACATCTAGTCAGTCTGGTTATGGAAATTTTGTCAATTTGACAGTTGAGATTTTATAGCAATATGCCATTTGGTGTACATTGTTTACTCAAGTTACTCTAGGTGGCTCCACAGTAGTGTGAAACTAAAATGAAGAGGAAATATTTAAATTATTTTTTTGAATGATCAGATAAATATCTGCCACTTATAATCAAACTCAGTTTTAAAATAATCAGTAAACTATTAATCTTATTTATTCTTATAAAAAATATTACTATTTGTAAAACGATCACAAAATAATCTGAATTAGTCAAGAATATAATGGACAAAAATGCATCAATTGTATTTATGAATAAGAGATAAGGAGTGCGAAGTTTTTTTTGTTAATAATGATTTAAAAAAAAAAAACTGTAAAAGATAACACAGATAAGGTCCTTAACTGAGAAATGAATGGTGAAATTTAATGTACAATTATTGACAGAAATATATATAGAGAGATCTAAAATGTTTAAAAAATCATTGATGTGGAATTAAAAGATAGAATGGATATTGTCTTTAGATACAATAAATTAAACAAAGAACGACATAAATCATATTTTATTAACAACTTCTAGACGAATGATTAAGTGGAATTATTTTTTATTGATATTAAAAGTTGAAAAGTTTTTTTTTAAAAAAAAAAAGAAAAAAAACAACTAAGCAAAAAAAAAAAGTCCGCATACACACACGTTTGTTGATATAACAATATGTATATACATAAATGTACATGTGAATGTATGCATACATGATTTTGGATGTTTTAATACGACGCAGAAACAGTGACATTTGGGGATCATGGACCGTAATTTGCGTTTCCGTAATTTGTGGTACCGTAATTTGTGGTTCCGTAATTTGCGGTTCCAGCTCTGCCATTTTTGATACTTGAACTTCTGAACCCCTATGCAATAAAATAATCGATTATTTTTTTGTGTACATTTATTTATATCTGCATATGAATATGAGAAAGCACACACTTATGTAGGCAAACATACTAAACATATAGAACTAAATAAATGAATTAGGTGTGTGCACATATTTATGAATATCTCTGATATTTATTAGTGTTATATTTTTCATAAGAGCTACCACAATAAGAGTTTTCACATCATAATGAAATAGTTCTAAATTTATTACACTTCAAAAGTTTAGATAAATTTCATTTGCTTAATTTGTAATTTGATAATTATACACATACATCTTCATTTATTTATTTTCATTACTAACCTTTTCAAATATTTCTATTGAAATGAAATGGAATGTTTTGACTTTCTTCATTAAAAACAGTCTTGAACCAGTATGATCATTCTTTCTCCATCTTTTATATAAAATTCCTATTTTGTCTGATGTCTGAATATTTTCTGCAAATGCTATTTGATTGGTTGCTTTAACAAACGACACAAATTGACAAATTTGACAGGATTAACAAAAAAATTAATAAATAACCTATTTCTAATGAAACTATAATTTATATTACAAGAATTTTATGCAAAGAAAGTAATTCCACCTTTATATTTAATAATCCGTACTTTTTATCACAAAGCCTATTTTATGTGAAGGAAGTAATTCGGCCATTAATAAAAAATGCTCAAAGAAAAAAAAATCAGTACATGTGCTTTTAACTATAGTACAGAACTGAATACATATAGTGTTTAAATCATGAAGAAAATGTGATTTCAGTATATAAATTCATGTTTGAAATATGATAAATTAGTGATGGGGAAAAAAATACGCTCTAGTATCAGATTTACATTTAGTTTTGGTTAGTGTATAACTGAAAGTGTAGTTTAATATTCATAGTTCATGCTAATTCCACCATTAATAATTGTTCGTAACAAAGTCAAATTCACATGTCAAATATAACAGGTATATTCAAAAATTTAAATTAGGTTTAATTTGATTATGAGCACTATATACATGAAGCAAAAAATATTGTTAAACCAACTAACTAAAAATAAAGATAGCCTTTATTCTCACATTTATTTCTATAATATTAAAACATTTTGTTTAATTTACATTAAATCTTTAAAAAACTATATTAAAGCAAGAAAAAAAGCTTGTATTGAAATAATATAATTAGAAGTGACTTGAACTCAGACTTTCAAACTCCCTATAGTTATCCACTCTATTTTATACAACTGATATATGTATATATACATATATGACAACAGACATGTAAAAAAGGTAAATGATATCTAATATACTCAGCAGTTGATTCAGATCACCATATCTCACATATACATATATATATAACACTCAAAGGCCAATATCTAGTCACTCTGACCCCTGACATATAGCACCTTAATATGTCCATGGGTATAGACTGTATAAGATAGAGGGAATAGTTTAGTATATATAATATACATGTACATAAATATTACATATTTAGCCTATATTCTTTCCATTCCTCTTGTGTATATTTAAATGGACATATTGTGGCCCTATATGGCAGGGGTCAAAGTGAATTAAAATCAACATGAGAATAACAGTAATATAGGCACCATCAAGGGCATTACATCCTTGGATTTTCAATGATGTGGAGGAGATTGGAGAAGATTGAATCTTGTCCATTAAAGTTTGAAGATTTGCTATATTAATATGAACTGAAGCACTGATTGTATATATGTATAAGAGATGGTGAAATATGTATATTAGAGATCATTTATTTTTTTCATACATATGTGATCATGTGTATTGGTTATAAAGTGAATAGTTATAGAGAGCTTGAATGTCTGAGTTATAAATATTAAAATAATGAATCTATTGTATAAGATAGAATGGATAGTTAGTTATAGGGGGCTTGAAAGTCTGACTTCAAGTCAAACATGTATATAAATATTAAAATAATACATGTTTAAAATGAGTTTTTGTGACGAAGTTACAAACCAATGCACAATAGATATATACCTATGAATATCTCTCAGCTCATGTCTACATATCTGAGTCTTTGAGTTTGTAATTTCAACTTTCTTAGAAACATTTTTTTTTATCATATTGCTTAATTGTAACTTTTTATTACATTATATCCTTCCAATAAAAATGTTTCTTTTTTAAAAATATCTTTGAGATAATCATTATTATGTAAATGTGTCTTGCATATCCAATGAAGGCCACACTTAAATTCAGAATATGATACTTTTTATGAAGTACATTCATTATTTTTGCATCTAAGGAATAAATAAAAATATATATCAGTCAATTCTTGCCTTTTCTATTTTCAGAATATTACAATATTTTTAAATAGGGTATATGAACATAGACTTTCATACAACCCACCACTCTCCACACTATCTCATAACACTGATACACTTCAACACAAATATGTCAAAAAGATAAATAATCACCAATATATGTATTTCATGCTAAACCAGCAATCATCAGTTGGTCCAGATTATCATCTCTACACATATATGCAATAAGTACTCAGATATATAAATTAAGATAGCCAATCTTCATACTTTAATGGATAAGCCTCAATCCACTCCACATTCCAACTCTTCAACCATCCATCCAATTAAAAATCTGATGATGGAATGCTCAAAGGCCACCCTGTATTTCAGTTATTAAATAGGAGAGATGTCTGCCCATCCATTGGTTAGATATTAAATGAATTATGTCCTGTGGATGAAAGATCAGATTGACTTTAAGTCAACATGGGTGTGAAAAGAATCTCTGCCTCAGGGTGGCCTTTGATCATTTAATTATCAGATTTTCAATCGGATGGATGGTTGAAGAGTTGGGGTGTAGAGTGGATTGAAGCCTGTCTGTTAAAGTAAGAAGATTGGCTAACTTAATGTATATCTGAACACTTATTGCATATATGTGTAGAGTTTATAATCTGGACCAACTGATGATTGCTGGTTTAGCATGAAATACATATATTGGTGATTACTTATCTTTTCAACATATATGTGTTCAAGTTTATCAATGGTGGGTCATGTGAAAATCTGTGCTCATATACTCCATATATTACACAGATATTTATACAGGTATATAATAAACCTATATTTCAGTTATAACATTTTTAAATGAAAATTTTCCATCACCTTTATGTTACAGCAGTAGAGTGTAACTTTATGATTTTATTACTACAAATTTGGCAGAAAAATAGTTGTCCATATAACAAATTTAATTGAAGCTACTATAATGATGTAGGTTATCTTTTAACTTACTATATAATTCAGCAACAGAATGAAGCTTATAATAATAAACAAATGGTTTATTACTCACAAATTCATATACAGTTTGAGCATCCAAAGTAACAGGGATTGAACTGATTTAGGATTTGGAGTACTAAAATTTTTCATCTTCTACAGTTATAATAGAGCAATTATATATCTGCTTTGCACCTCAACCTTTAAATCTCATTTTATACCAAAATATTTCAATTAACTTGTTATATATTAAATTTCAGGATAGCTGAGAAATGTCTTTTGGTGAATTCGCCATCCTGGTGAATTTTTTTGTAAGAATTATATGTTAAAATGTGTGTAAAACAGTATATTTTATTATAATATTTTTTTTCCTGAAAATAGCATGAAAAAGCACAAAATTAAAAATTCCCACTCTTATAATAGACATAAGCTCCACCCTGACATGTTCGGCCATTGGGTGTTGTCAAGGCTGTAAAACATTCAGTATTTTATGACATTGAAGCTTCCAATGACAGAAAACATTTATTTGTGAATTTACTATGGTTTTAGATATTTTTTAAAAATAATTTATACTATATTTATTAGATATCAACAAATATAAATTATTAATAATTTATTTTGCCTTGAAATATTTTATTTTCATAATTATAACATTATATTAGAAGCTAATGTAAATATGGCCTGAAGCATATTTGGAGACTTGCTATGATGTAAACAATCTACTTATATTTATGAGAAAAAAATAATCACAATTTAGAATAAATATTTAAAAAATGTAAACTTTTAAAACATAATTCATTAGATATTAGAGAAATAAATAATTATTCATGTAAGTTTTTAAAAATATTCAGAAACAAAGATTTCTTGATTTTATAAACTGAAAATAATCTTTCTAGTAACAATGACATATAACATCTTTGTTTTGATTACAGTCTCACTTTTTTAATATTTACAGAACAAAATGTGAACATTTAAAAGTTATTTCAGTAGTAAACAAGAATATCTATCAAATAAAATAAAATTTGTTATTTTCTGATAAGTAATAATCATTTTATCATATATTTTACATTGACATAAACTGAAAATATTTTTTCATCTTTGTTTTGATTACATCCTCATTTTTTTAATATTTACAGAAACAAAATGTGAACATTTAAAATTTATTTCATTAGTAAACAAGATTATCTATCAAATGAAGTCAGATGTTATTTTCTGATAAGTAAGAATCATTTTATCATATATTTTACATTGATGTGTGAGACAAAGAAAAATGTCAGAAAAAGTGAAATACAAAAAGGTTTTCAGAAGAACAATGTTAAAATTAGTAGGTCAACATATTTTTATTATGAAACAGTTCATTTTTATAAAAATATTTAACTTTTCTTTAAAAAAAGAAAGGAATCATGAATCATTTGTTGAAGTGTAAAATGATAAAATTTGTTTCCAAATCATTGATAGTAAAAATATTGCTTAATAATTTACTTTAATCTTTTTCAAATAAATTAATTGGTTTTTGTTAAATGTAAGAATTATTTTTCTGTTAACATATTTAAAATAAATTGTTACAAGTTTTTATTCTTAGAAATCCTACTCATTTGCTTTTTACAGAAAACACAGTAAGTACATGAATTTAAAGATTTGTAATTGAGAAATAACTTTTAATATCAGTAATTCTATTTTTTGATTTAGAAAGATATGAAGTATGTCTGTTTATATTATTAATACAAACATAGAGATATTTGAATTTTAAGGGTTCATTAAAGTTTTGAAGTGGCCCTAAATGGTAAAATAATGAAATAATCAGGTCAAAAGAATGGAAAGTAACTTCAAATTGCCATAGATGTTTAATAATACTGTCAATGATCATAAAATTCCAATGTCTAATTGCCTCATTCTACTAAATCAGAAAACATACATATATAATTTTGTTTTCAAAATTTTGCATCTAAAGCTTATTATTAGGGTAATCGTTGTCAGTTATTATGTTTACAGGTAGGAAATATGTTATAATTTAGAATTTACTATAGTTGTATATCATACTAATGGGATCGAGTTTGAGTTCAGGCCAGGTGATTTTAAATCTTTTAAAGAAGGACTGGACTATAGATAATGTAGTTATCCATCCAATATTGGTTAGAATATGGGTATTTAGCTATTATTAGCAAAATAATAATAGTCTAAAATTAATAAAGTTGATTAATTGACTGTCAATGTGCAAATTGTAAAATAAAAATATATAATGCAATAAATACAATCTGTGAGAAAGGGGTACCATGCTCTGACTCGATGCTTTAACTGTATCCATAGCACAATTTTATCTTATTGGCTACATAGAAACTGGCTAAGAATAACAATTATTTGAAAAAATTATTAAATGATAAAATAATGTAAGACTAGAAGAGTTAAATGATTTGTTTTGTCTGCTAGTTTGACTTTAAAATATACAACGCTGATTGTAAATGATTTGTAATCAAATGTTTTTAAGAAAATAAAATGATAATATTTAACCAGATCTTTTTCTTCGCCTTATATCTTATAAATCGGAAATGTTAAAAAAAATTGACGTAGATGAATTAATTTGTACGATTACAACTCTAATTTAAATTACTTTAAAAAAATAACTTCTTGACTTTAGACTTATTAGCAATTCTAATATATTTAATTATACGATTCTATGCTTAACAAGACAGATTTTATAATCTTATTTGTTGACAAGCGGAAGCATAATCTTTACATTTAACAAAATTGGTAGCTTAGCTTATATATATTAATTAGTTGTATCTGTATTTTTATTTAAATAATTTAAAACTTAATAGAGTTTATTCTTTGACAAATTGCAAATATTTATTTCAAGAAAAAATGGAGAGTAAATACAAAATATATGCATGACTGGGTGTACATATAGAGGAATCAAAATTGTATTTAGCAATATCACAATTTTCTGTAGATCCTTTGAAGTACCATGTGATGTGATGCACTGTGACTTCTCCTTGTACAGAGTCAGGAATCTCTCAACAACTATGCCCAGAGAAATCTGTTACTTTCCTTTTCATTCCCCACCCTAAGTTTTTCCATAATCTGCTCCATCCCATTTCAACAACATAATCTTTATAAACTCCATGGCCTTCATATCTAAATCCCCCCTTATCTTTTCCCAAACCCAGCATAAAAGCCAATAACCCACTTTCTGCATAATCACTTTGTTCATATTTATTTTTTCATAACTTCATTATTTGTACCCTTCTGCTTCCAAGCATTTACATTGAATTAACAGATGTCTAATATTTTTTATGCTTTCCTTCCACAACTTGCAGACCAAATCATACATATTTTTCCATTTATATGTATATTCTCTTGTTGCTAAAGATCCCATTTGAGCCTTAAACAATAAACTACTTTCCTTACTATTATCATAAATTAACTGACACATTTTGAAAAAAGGTCCCTAATCACCATATGTGAAAGATTATCTACTAATGGCAGAGAAAAAGTTTATATAGCTGGGAAAAGATGCCTGGTTAGAAAATTTGAAATAAAGAAATCCCATCATTATCTGTACAGACATATTTGCTTGACATGACAGACCATAAATCATTTTTGAGGATGATGACATATTCTAAACCAATGCCAGATCATTTAAGCTTCACATGTTGAATTGTCTAAAAATTCTGTTGACATACAATTATGATCTAAGATTCAAAAAAATAAAAAATAAACTCAACTTGCTATCAATAATTCTCAATATATTGGAACAACAGAATTAATTATGCAGATGTGCCACAGTTGAGTTTCCTAATCAGTAAAATTTTAGTAAACTCAACCCAAAATGATGCTGAATGTAAAATATATTCAAGTAGATGAGTTTTGGTCAGAATAGTCCAAAATATTGTGATTATTTATTTGGAAGTTTTTTAAAAAACTCATTATTCATGTGATAATAGAAAATATTTACGTTGCTTTATCACAGCCATTCAGTTATAGTTTTTTAAAAAGGCTATGTTTGATGGTCAAAGATTATTTCTGAAATTGAAAACAATATAAAACATTGTAAATCATGCCAAGCTACTATTAAACTGTGGAAAAAAAACTTTATTATATCCTTGTCACAGGCAACCAAATCTAAGTATCCGCTAAACTGCCACATTCTTTTAGTAATAGTGAATGCACACACCTAATGTGTTTCTTATCAGAGGTTAAAAAAAGCCCTGATCATGCAAAAAATAATAACCAAATTAAGAAGAGTATTCTCATATCCTGACTTACCAGAGGCTATTGTTCTGAAAATGGATGGAAAACAAATATTTATGCCTTTCTATTATTCAGAATCTAATGCATTGGAAAAGAACATAATTAAAAAATTGAAATGAGATTAAAATAAGGCTAATTTATCAAATGTATAGTTATATCTTGCATGATTTTACAATAACAACACTCCACACATACTACTCCAAAGTGTAATTCACTAACTGAATTATTACAAAGTAGAGTTTAAGAAAACAATTAATTCTATTGTTCTTTAAAAAGGGGGGTTTGAATGAAATGCTGCAAATAAACGTACTGTTAAAAATGGGAGGATAGTATGGACAGTTTGCAAAGAATGTAGATCAAAGACAAATAGCAGAAACTCAGAATTTTAAAAAGAGATACCATTCATCTTTACCATCAGTTATATGCAAATTGGGATGAATAGAGAAAAATCTAAGCAAATGACTCCAATAAATGGAGCTGCACAACATCTGATAAATGGAAATGCAGATTAATGCAGCAGAAATTGACACAAACACTCAATCAAAGAAAACACCCAGCGGTCAATGCCCAAAGTTTATCAAGAATAAAAACGCTTAGAGAATTCCATGGTATGTAAAAGAAATCCTAAAAAGAATTTTAAGAAGCGAAAAAATTGAAAAAACGACTTACCAATACTGTAATTAGGTTATGTTTAGAAAAGAAGAGCTTTAATTTTGTTCAACATGTGCTTTATAGAGAGAATGAAAAACATTCTTATTAACAAAATTAAACTTGACTAAAATTAATAATTCAGAATTTTGTAAGTAATTAAAACTAAAATAAAAGACTGATACATATAGCTGAAGATTATTGTTCAATCCTTTGCCAAGTTTAGTGTTATAAAATTGAAGAGTTTAGGTTCTAATGAAGACATTATCATATAGGAGGTATAAGATATAGGAACCCTCTCCCACTTAAATAGAGAAAGCAGGTCTAGGGAAATATTAAACTGTCCCGATTTATATTATTGTTTTAGTATATCTATAAATAAAATGGTCAATCAAAAATGAATATTTTGAAAATGGTTACTCTTAGTATTCAGTGAGTTATGACATTTAGTATTAAACTGATTTTTATATTATTTTCAAATGATTGCTTATATAACTTGAAGAATTAAACTACTGATTGCTCTAATATTACAAGCAAGACTCACCAAACAAGCCAATAAATATTTTGATAAATAAATATGTATTACATTGGTAAATAACAATCTTCATGATACTACTCAGCCACTAAGGTCATTTAATAATTTGAAGCTACTCTTTTCAAATTATATGAACATAGGAAAATATAAAACAAAAGAGGAATAACAATACTGTACCTTGGAACAAATTGAAAAACATTTTTTATGATAAGAGATATTTTTAAAGATACATGCACATGCACAAAAAATAATGATAGATATATCAAAGAGGCATTGTACTAAGAGATGTGGTAAATCATCAAATCATTATTTGTAATGAAGAAGCATGCTTGTTATTTTATGTTCAAAATAGTATTATAATACACATAAACTTAAGTGTAATAGAAGTAATCGAAATTTGTCAGTTGATCTCCTTCCTTAATTTAGAATAGTTGTACAAAGTTTTAGCTCATAAGATAGTCTTTTCTATACTTGGACAAACTAATTGGAGATATTAATCTAATAACTTGAGCAGCATGGTTTTATCAGACTGAAAAATATAATTATTACTACTATTTTGATAGTATCTTAATGTGTACTACCACGGACGACGATCAAGTGTTATCATGTCGTCATAGGTCTTACCGTAGTTATTCTATTCTGCCTTCCGATGGAGAATCTAAAAAATACATTTACGAATATTTTGACATTTCATCTTTATATATATATGTTTAGATGATTAAAGTTCGTGCAATTTTTTTTTATTCTGGTCTATTTGTTAATTGGAATCGATTAGACAAATAAACAACTAACAAATAATCCCATTTATCCTCGATCCACTTAAAAATATTTTTAAAATCGTGCGACATCTAGTATCAATTTGAGAATTTAAAATTTGGTTTAAAAAAAAACAAAACAACTATTATAAAATTACATCTTTGTTTATTTTTTAAAAATTAAATTGAACAATTAGTTATTTAAAAAACATGCTGACTTTTATACTTATATGGTTTTTGAGTTCTAGTCCATTATTTAATAGTTAGCTCACTAATGATTTTACAAAGTGTATTCTTCATTGGTTGGATGATGCAGTAAAATCAATCGGTTTTTGCAAATTTCATTATTATTATTTAAAGTGGTTCATTAAAGAAATAGGCTTTTCTCAAAAAAGTCTCTTCATGAAAAATGCTGTTCTCAAACAAAAAGTATTTGATCATCATCATTAATGATGATTTGCTATTATTATCCATTAGTTCTTAAAAATTATAAATAACTTAAATATTATAATGAATTTTATACCTTTTTATTTTTTTAAAAATGACAAATAATAATTTTAAAATCTGTCTAAATCGGATAACCCTCTAGGTTTTTTTCTACTAGTTAACTTTTCATTTATGTTGTAATGTCTGATTCAAGTAGATAGACTGAGATTTTAAAATTTCAGTTGTAACTTGTTGCAGCAATATTTATTTATTAGCAATTCCCATCACATTTATTCCAATTTTCAATCACTATTGCTCCACTATAAAATAGTTTTTCCAATTTCTAATTTCTCTTCACCCCATCACATGAATCCACTTCCTTACTTCATCAACCTATCTCCCATGTGGTCTTTTATGAGTTCTATTACAATCTCTTGGAATCCAGCTTAAGATTTCAACTTTTCATATATCATCACCTCTTATAGAAATATATCTAACCCAGTGCAATTCAGTTTCTTAATTTTTTCAACGATATCAGTAGTATCTGTTTGTTCTCTCAGCTATGCAATCCATTTTCAATACTTCTTGTTATACCTAACATACATCTTTCCATACTTTTCCATACTTCAATAAATAATCTGGAAGATTTGGATTGCTTTTTTATTAAATGTCCAAGCCTCAGATCCCACTGCTGAATCACATCAAAACATTCCATTTTAAACCATATAGAAAATGTTTTCTTTTAATATTATGTTATTTATAGTGTAAGCATTCCATCCAAGTTTAATTCTATGATTAATTTCATCAATTATGTTTTCATCTGTATTAATAATCTGACCAGAGTTGTTGTAGTTGTTGAGTTCTTTCTAATTCATTATTATCTATCTTTATTCTTCTAAAAAAATCCATTGAACATTATTTTAATCTTTTTTGCATTTATCTTTATATCAACGTTTTACTGTGATCTGATTACTCCTGCTTTATTTTTATAAGTTCTGAAGCATTATTCACGAAAACCTTATCAGCTACAAAATCTAGTTAAATAAACTCCAATTATTTTACTCCCATAGCATCCATGTTTAACCCATAAAATACTTCTTGTAAAATTGCTGAAAATTTTTTTGCAGATAAGGAATTATTCTAACATCCATCCATCTCAATGTTAATTTTCCTTAATATTGTTATTTAATATACTGTACAGGCTTACACACCTGCACATATTTATATAAAGAATTCAAACTCAGATTTTCACACAACCCTCAACTCTCCAAGCCATCTTATACTGCTGACCCACCTGATCACACATATGGTGAAAAAATAAATAATCACCAATATACATATTTCATGCTAAACCAGCAATCATCAGTTGGTCCAGATTACCATCTCTACACATATATGCTATAAGTTCTCAGCTTTATATTAAGATAGCCAATCTTCGTACTTTAATGGTCATGCTTCAAACTACTCCAACCCACAACTCTTTAGCTATCCATTTTATTGAAAATCTGATGATGGAATAGTATGTAATCTAATCATTGCTGTTACATTTTGATAAATATTCTTTAAACATGACAATATCCTGGGTCTATATTTTAATGATCCACTGCTTTAATCACTGAAGAAATGCCTATAACATCAAATACTTTTTCATAATATAAAAGTCCAAAGCATAATAGTAGCTTATATTCATTAATATTTTTATAACTTCTCTCCTTACTTGGATGTGGTGCATTGGGATAAAACTATTTTTAAGTTCTTTTGTTCTTTTGGTTGAGTAAAATTCAAAATTTATAGTAGATGAAAAAATATTGTATAAAATTGATAAAATCACCAGATAGGTCTGAATTTCTACTTTTCAATCATCTGTTACATCTTTATTTTTTTAGACATTTGATACATAGTTTATCAACAATTTTTCTATTTCTTCCCCTACTTTTTTGAAATATCAGTTATAATTATCTGGAGCTTTTTTTTACTTCATACATTTACTTTGCATGCCTCACATCTTAATTTAAATTTCTGGGCAATTCAAAAGATGTAGTAATTATAGGTAATATTTTTTCTCATTTTATATATATGTAATACTTTGTAGAACTGTTCTACACATTTCATGGTGTTATCTCTGTTTTAATAATAGTTCCATCTTTTCTTATTGTAGAAACATGTTTCCTACCAATAATCATTTTGAAACTTTTATTCTCTTCTCTAACATTCTTGCTAATTTATCATAACATTTTTTTTATATTAAAACAGGCGAAACTCTCTGTACATATTTTCTTACATTGTTATTAACACTTTTTCACAACATTTTACAAAACTCTTAGATATTCAATTATTTAATAGATCATTTTTATATATTTTCCATATTTCTTCTTTTCTTTATAAATAAGCTGCTTGTCTGAGTAAAAGTTTTATTGTCAACTGCTTTTTTTTTGTACCAGTTATTATTGTCATAGTTCTTAATATTGTATCAATTATTTTTCTATGGAATCTGTCCAAATCTGAATCATTTTCAAAATCCTTTAATACTTTAAAATATAATTTGCAAGTTATAATTTAAATTCATTGCAGTAGTTCTAAAGGTTAAAAAGGTCAATTGTCAAAAGTGTTAATTTTTACTTCTCTATATTTGCATTGATGCAGATTTTAGACCTTGATGATCACTTCCTGTGGTGAATTTATTAAGAACATCACTATATTGAAATACATATTTTTATTAATCAAAGTGTAATTCAATTCTGATGTATCTTTATTTGGATGCTTCCATGTTCATTTTCATTTAGAATTTTTTTCAAAGAAAGAATTCATAATATAAAGGTTTTATTTTTTGCAAAGTCTGTCTCCTCTTTCATTTTGATCACCATAACCTCATTTATTTACCAACTTTAGCATTACAGCCTCTCATATATAGTTTTAAAATGTTGTTTGGTTTGATCAAACATCGTTTGTACATTCATATAACAATCCTCTATTTCTTTATTACAATGAGAACTTGTTAGGTTATAAACCTGAATTATGTGCATTTGGTATTTTTCATTAAGTTATAATGAATCCCATTCTAACCATATTCTCACTATTCGTGCCTTTGTAGCATAGAAAGTATATACCCACTTTTTTAAATCGATTATCTTTTCTTCTAATTTCATAAAATTCAACAAAGACTCATTTAACCTTTAAACCGCTAATTATATTATTGGTTGTATGAGGTAAAAATCAAATCTTTTAATTGGCCAACTCACAAACTGAAGACAAAGCCTATTGTTAAAACATATTCGCCTATAATATTAAATTCAACTCAAATATGTTTATAAAAAGTATATTACTAATTTTTCAGGCTATGAAAGTGAACGAAAGTTCTTTCAAAAATAAATTGCTATTTATTTATTATAAAATATTCAATTTTGGCAAATTTAAAAGCGATTGTATAAGCAAAAAAATGCTGACGTAAATGCTTTTTTTCAATTTTACGTTATGGAAAAGTAAAGATTTCTTTTTGCTAAATCTTAAATATTTTTACTAAAA
This sequence comes from Epiperipatus broadwayi, assembly GCA_028023455.1. Classification (NCBI taxonomy): domain Eukaryota; kingdom Metazoa; phylum Onychophora; class Udeonychophora; order Euonychophora; family Peripatidae; genus Epiperipatus; species Epiperipatus broadwayi. The sequence goes on from JAQFVV010006590.1 coordinate 609,530, forward strand.
TCTTCAATATTTTTCGAAAATAATTTTGTTTTTTTAGTATACCCTGTGAAAATGATTTTAATTTCCCAGAATATACTTTTTTTAAACCTTAAATCACATTCAAAATGAAAATCTCAGCGTTTTTCTTCATTTTCTTTGATCAGGTGGTTTCTTTGTTCTTTCCAGCCAATCCGAATGTCTTTTTCGGCTGAGAACCAGCTGACAGCCAATCACCAACAAGCTTCTTTCTTTGTTTAGCTTTAAATGCGGTTTTATTGATTTTTTACTTGTAAAATAATTCAGAAGAGGGCACCATCTTACAGAACTTTTAAAAACCTAATCAATAACTGTCAAACTAATATCTTAGCATTAAAAATAACGGAATTAGAGTGACGTCAACTGTTGACAAGAGGCCTCGTAAGAGGTGGGAAAAGGTTAATATTAGTCAAATGTGCTTCATATTTATGCAATTGTAAGTATCTAAATAAAAGGCTATCATTGAATGATAGCCTGAGTCCACAATAAGGAATTTCTTAGCATTTTCTGCTCTTTTTATTCATATGTCAAAGCGTTGACGGGGAAGTAAACCCAGGCCTGTTGCTTGGAAGGCAGCTATGCTAACTGCTAGGCCACCAATTATTGACAGCATACTTCTGCCTTGGTTGATGATTTTACAGCCTCCTAGGAATAAAGGTCATAATTTAGTTTTGTCTGTCATGTTTTTTAAAAAGTTTATTTACATACACATTCATTTTGCCTTTAAGAAATTCAATTGATATTTCAGTTAAGAATTATCAGGCAACTTCTAAAAAAGACTATGGAGTTTTTTGAACTTAAACTCAGAAATAAAAAGCCAATAAATTCATGATGATGGCTGTTACATGTTGATTAACAGCTCTTATCTGTTCCTATATACTATATGAATAACAACCACTAAACATCACATGATTACTATTTCATACTAGCACATAATTGTTATTAAACAATTCAAAACAAAGCCAAACTCTCCATATAGTAGTGCCGTCTTGTGCTAACAAGAGCAATCAATGGATGCCAGAAAGCTTGTGCATAAAATCCATATCTAGTGCCTACTCATTTAGTCTGGGGATATTGGATGAGTAGAGACTAGATAGGGATTTAATGCACAGGCCTTCTGGCTTCCATTGATTTCTCTTGTTAGCACAAGATGGCACTACTATATGGAGGTTTTGCTTTGTTATATGAATAATAACTGTATAAATAAATTTTGTAATGGCAAGAACATATAAAGTGGCCATTGCAAATGTGTTCTGCTCAATTTCATTAAGGGTTCAGAGAGGAATCAAAAAATCCTTTAACAGCAGACTACTTTCTGCAGCCATTATCTCTTATCAATTGATAATTAATAAATGCATAGTGATGGATATATTCAGGAGATGTAGAGACACAGAAAGATGTCTCTCAATAGTTAGTTATATTTTTAAAAAATGCTTTTTCCTCAATTGTTTTTTGAGATTATTTTAATAATTCACCTAAATTATATATTTGTTATATTTCAAAATAGAAGTTATTTTCAAATGTCAACGTTTTAATGCAATCTTTACTATGTACTATAAATGGAACTTATAAATGGTTGGATAAACAAAAATGTTCAATAACATGAGAATGGCAATCTATAATGGAATAAAAGTAAATTAAATGGAAGTTCAGCTTAATTTAAAATATTAATTCTCCCAGTAGCGATAATAAAACGTCAATGCTTGTATATAATAAAATCACTTTTAAAGAAAAAGAATCAATTACTGCAATTAATTGACTAACAAATTTATTAAAGTATATTCACATAATTGTAATTAAATATATTTTATATATAATTATTATTGAAAATCTAGTAATTATATGTATATATAAATCAATTTAATAGCTATTGCGCATACATTTACATATTTAATATTAAAATAAAATGTTGCTTTATATATTTAAAATATCTTTATTAGTAAATATTTATAAAATAAAATAAAAATTGTACTAATTCAAATTTACTCTATGATGTTTTCGTTAGTTTTTTAATGATATTTAAGTATTCAATAAAATATGATCAATGAAAAAAAGATATTAATATAGTCTACGGTCTATACACTTGATGAAGCTTCTACACAATATTTATTAAGGAGGCAATTCAAGGAAAAATGGGATGGTCAAGTTTTTATATGAGAGGTGCAAAAACCAAAATGAAAATGTTTGATAGATTGCAGTTTATGGATAATAAAAGAATAACCCAAATATTATTTAATTGGGTTATGAATAAAAGGCAGGCAACAAAATGTGTGAGAAAGGTAATGCAGTATGCAGAAGATTTGGATAAAGAATTTATGTCAATATACTTTATACAAAAGGTGGGATGATTGGGTTAGGAGAATTGTTAAGATTATATTGGTAAGGAATGGGATAGAAGAATAGATACATTAATAAAGAATAGAGAATTGGAAAGATGGAGAACTAGTTTGGACAGTAAAAAGAGTTTAAATATACATATATATATATTGTAATGTCCACTACTCTATTAGGGTTTTTTATGAGTTAACTACTTATACTGTGTGACCAAATTACGTCCTATCTATTAAATTTGTTTTGTCAGACAATTCAGTAAGATTTAAGGGACGCAATTATTTTTTCTGGTCACACAACACCCTTTTAACTAATGTAACTACTAAAATAATGGGATCATGTAAGCCAGCTTTTAATTTATTTGAAAGGTGCCAGGATTCTGTATCAGAATCCACTGGCTAAACCCCTTTTATTTATTTAGTTACGACAAAATTATCTAGAAACTCCAGAGGATTGAGTTTCAATACAGCGTTGGCAAAGGTAAATTATATTTTCAAATCTTAATAATTAACATTAATAAATTTATTAATAATCATTAATAATGTACAATGAATAGTTGGTATTAGAAATAAATATTTTTATTCTAACAAATTAAAATATAAAAATAAAAAAACACATTATGAATTAATTAATTGGAAAGATGACATGCACGCTAATCCAAATATGAATCAATTAATAAAAAAAAAAAAAACAGTTCAACAATTATAGTTCTTAGGTAAACAAAAGTCTCTTGATAATAGAATTTGAAGTCTTTATCGGGATTATTTTAAGAATTGTTTGCAAACTTTGTCACAATCGGGAAAAGTTACTCTTAACTTACCGGTAAGTTGGTGTAAGTTTATGGGATCCCAAATTCATAAGAATTTCCATTGGTCTCTCCTGCCGGCATCTTCCATTATTGTTCCGTTCTATAGCTGGAGAAAAGACACGGTTGTAGTGACCCTTTTATTGCAAAAAGCGGTCTTCACAAGGTCCGTTTCTATGCTTGCATGATAGCTTGGTACAGCAAATGGCATACCTGTGTTTAAGTATATTACTGCCACAGGTTTTGCTCATGGAAACCTCCAACTTTCAAACACATACTAGAAAGTAAAGAGAAGACCCAGATATTAAGACAAATTATAGACATAATAAATAAATATGCATAAATTTACAATACATTTGTAAGATGAAATAATCTTTGTATTGAAAAGGTAAATATAAGAATATAAGTAATATATTTGCCTCCCTATTTATTAATATATTGTTATATAAATTGTTGAATGGTTATTGTTTTAAAGAATATGCAAATAGTATTGGAAATAAAAGAAAATTACCATATCTTATGTGTTGTTAACATCTAGTATTTTTGAAAATGCAGTTAGTTTTAACAAAATTTTATTTAATATAGGTAGAGCCTACATAAAATTTGGAATAAAATTAATGTAGATAAAACTAAAAACAGTAAAAAAAAGAAATTGCAAAAAAAAACAACCGAAGAATTTTACTAAATAGGTTAGTGCTTTCAAATATATATGAAATTGATTAACTCATAATTGATAATTGATTATATTATGAACAACAATAATCAATAAAACTTCTTATGAATATTGAAGATTATTTCAAAGACCATTTAAATTATATCTAAGCAAAAGATTTGTCAAATATTATTTTTGTAGTATTTTTATCATTAATCTCCAAATCATGTTTATCACACCCAGTCAAATCTTACCAGCCATTGCCAAGGCTAAATTACATATAGATATGAATTAAAATTTCACTTCCTATACCTATCTAAACTTAAAAAGTTGTAACTCAGGTACTGACAAATAATGGAGCAAAATTAGAAATTAACAGAAGGTTGATGTGGTTTATCCAATCGGCTTAATTTAAAAGTTTATAAGGCAGAAATAGCATGTTTAGTTTATTACCTGTTGGAATGGTTAGCTTAATAAATGTATACAGAACAAAAATATTTACAAAAAACTCAATAGCTTATGTTGACAAGTGAATGTGAAGGAGAGTAAATGTGAAATACAAAAGATATATTGGAAAGATAATATTAGCAATAGTAAAACATCAAAAAGAACCAATAAAAAAAATTGAGGAAATCACACAGAGATAAATACACAGAAGAAAGGGAGAGAAATGTGTACTACAAAAATGTACAGAATATATGATGGGAGAGGGGCTTAGAATAAAAGGTAAATTTATTGATGTAATAGCTATGACGTTTTGAATAGGAGAGCTAATAATCTAAAAACTTGGAAAAAAATAGGTTTGATGTGCATGGCATATTACCATTTGATGATGATTAGAGATGTGGGTCGTGTGAGAGTCTGAGTTCGAATCCCGCATATATTACATATATAAATGCATGTGTTAAGCCTTTACAATGTAATAATGAATAAATTAATTATTACATCTCATTAGCAAGTTCAGTATTATAGAAGAAAATAAGCATATGAATCATCAAAATATAATTCTGCATAGAAGTAAATATTTAATAGCCATGCGATTTTGTATACATATCTTTCCGATATCAATTTATTATAAACAGAGTGGAGATTTTTCCTAGCAAGCAGTCACTTTATTTTTTTTTTAATAAAAAGATTGTTCAACGTATTAGTTTAATCTAAGACCTGATAAGCATTAATAAATTTGTTCAATACTGTATAATGTCTAAATTTTGAATGTTGATCTTTTTTTTTAAATCATTAGACATTCCCATGAGAGACATTATAATTGGCTTCACTAAAATTGTCTCCGAACTCCCAGATTAAAAGTAGCGAAAAAGTTACTAAGTTGCATAGGGACTGATTTGGTAATCATGGCATGTTCTCTGAGGAGGCCATTTGTAATTTGAAACAGCTTGATTGTTATGACCATTGGGTGGCTGACATTTTAACTTCAGACTGCACGCAGTTAAGAGAGCAGCTTATTTAGTGATTTAACATCCTTTCATTTTTCATCTACTTCTTTGTCATTTCTCTTAAGAAAACATTTCAAGAATGATTTTTTTTTTTATATATATACGTACATATATTTCAACAGTATGTTGAAAGTATAAAATAACTTTTTCTACAATCTTATCTTAAAAAAATAAACCAATTTTACAAGTTAGCTTAATATATATATTAAATAAAAATAAAATGATTGTAATAAATGAATAATAATTAAATATATATTTATAATTTTTATAGTATCTTTGAAGAATTTTTAAAAATGTAAATTTGTTCTTTTACTCACTTTGTGAATAGATGGCCAATTGAAATTTTAAACTGGATTCCAAGAGATTGTAAAAGACCCAGAAAGAGACCACATGTGAGATGGATGGATGAAATAAGAAAGTGTGCAGGGGTGATGTGGAGAAGAGAAGCTAAAGATAGGAGAAAATGGATTAAACTTGGAGAGACCTTCATCCTGCAGTGGATGGATAATGGTTGATAATGATGATGATGATTCACTTTGTATGCGTATATTCAATATATGTAATACTAGTATTTATACATAAATATAAAAGTTATGCAAAATAATAAAAAACATTTTTGATATATTTCTTAATAGGAAGCACAACCATGTTTTTTTTTTTTATTATTATCAAAAATTGACTGCTTGAAGATAATGCAGAAAGGAATTATATAACAATCAAATACAATCTATAGCAGAGATGGCCAACCTTTTTGAAAGCATGGGCACAATGAAAATTTTTAATAAGAACAGTGTCACATTATCAAAATATATGATGACGTCATATGCCATTGTTTTTTTTTTTTTTTTTTGTGTATAAATTTGCTTTTTTCTAGCTTCGACTTACAAAGAATATATATTTATCTTTGGAAAGATTATTGGAATTCGTATTTGGGCTTCTGGTTCAAATCCTATAGATTTTTTTTAAATTAAAAAACTAATTAAAATAATATTGTTTTAATAATTATTTACTTAAGTTATATTGAATTTTCACTCTGCAATTGCTGAAACAAAGTTTATAGATTTTTAATAGAATTAATTATACTGAGTATATTTCCAGCATTTATGTATCACATGCATGGTTGTTCTGTATATATATGATTTAAACTTAGATTTTTAAATATAGATATCACAGTTAGGTCTGCATTAGTTGGTTGTATTCTATCAACATATATATAATATAAATAAAATGTTCATTAATTAGAACAAAATTGTAATCATAATAAAAATAATCAATATAAAAATAATAAACAGTCTGCAATTGAAAGACTCTTTATAATAGTTTATTACCCCACTATATTTATTATGTATAATTGTACATAGGAAGATAGTGACAAAACTATTAAAGTAAATATAGTAGGTATATGTATTATCTACATTGTAAAACATATAAAAGTACAGTTTATTCTCTTTTTTAAATACTCTTATTTAAGTTATATTCTCTGTTTGTTTATATGTTTTGAACGTAAACTATTGTAATCACTTTTATTATTAATGTTAGAATAAAATTTTAAACCCAAAGTTTAAGAGATTTAAATTTAATAGAATTGTTTCAAAATTTGTACATCAGAAAGAAATACCAGACAAGGCAATATGGATATATAATAGTTTAGATAGATGATCTAGTTTCTTAGATATGGAGCAAAGGGTGGGAAAATTTTGTTTATTTTGATACCAAATTTTAAAATTGTTCTTAGAACTTTAATATGTTTTAACTAATGCTTGTAAGAGGCCTGTATAGATATTTTTGGTCTTAATTTAAAGTTATAATAATATTTTAAAATTGAGATTTAATAGATTTATATTCAATATAATTTGTTGAAATTTTGTATGTTTTTAAAAATTAGAACCCAAGTGATAGGGAACAATATTTTTGGGTAGATGATCTAGTTTCTAAGATATAAAATAGTGGGTGGGAAGATGATGAATATTTTGATATAAAGTTTAAAAGTTGTTCTTAGAAATTTAATATGTTTTAAATAAAGCACATTTTTTTGGTTTCAATTTAATCTTTATTTAAAAGTTACAATAAGAAAGTTAGTTTACAATATATCTTTGTTAATCTTTAAAAAAAAAACATTTTTTTTCATATAGAAAAAAAAACTGAAACACTTTTCAACAAAAAAAATAAATTACTTAATGCTTTATTTTATATATATGTAATTATGTACACATACTAAATATGATATATACATAAAATATACATATTAATTTGCTGCAGAAATATCTAGTGAATTATATAAACTATAAGTGTCAAATTGATTTAATATAAAATTATATGTATTAAAGGAAGTTCATTTAGAATATAGTTTAGTTAAGCATTTTTTTTAAAAAAAATATTTTCAATCAAAAACAAATAATGTTAAAGACTTTTCACTTAAAAGGATATTTCATAATTTTAGTCACTTAATGATTTATTATACCACATATATTATTATATACACACACTAATTATGATATATAATTAAGAAATATACATATTAACTTATAGAAGAAATATCTAGTGTTATATTTATATATATCAACTCTAAGCATCAACTCAATTTAAACTTAACAATAGAGATAAAAGTTTACTTATATTAAATGCATTTATTTACCATGTACTAAAAATCAAAAAAGTAATTGTGTCTTCAACAACGATTTGGGATTTTAGATTTAACTTAAAATACAAAGCATGGGGGGGGGCTTCAAATATTAATTAAGTCAATCCCTATTTTTATAAAAAGAGATTGATTTAATTAATTTCTGAATCCCCATGCTTTTATTTCAAGATAAGTCTACAAAAACCCAATTGTGCTAAAGAAATAATTATTTTTTTGCTTTTTAGTGCACTTTAAATAAAAGTATTTAATAAAAAATAATCTCTATTTATTTATTTATTTATTTTGACAAAACTTTTAATACATCACAGTAGATAGTATCAACACATAAGTAATTTTACTAACTGCATTGCAATATATATCATTAGTGATCTTTTATAATAGCTCTTAAATATGTTTTCAATTTTTTCATTAATGACAACTGTGTTTTGGTGAAGTTAAAGGTGGGCACAAAAATATTTTTAATATAATATTTAGATAGATATTGTTTTTATTTCATTAGTGTTTTTTTAATTTTAAATCTACTTGTAGAAACCATTCACAAGTGCATGAACTCAAATTACTCTCATTTTATAAACAACCTTTCATTATTTGGGTGAATTAAAAATAATGATTATTTGAGTCTGCAGCATCATATTAATAGCTTTTCATTATATCATTGTTGCACAAGAAAAAGAGTGAGATAGTTTTTATTCACTTTTAATTGTTCCCTCTTCCAAAAGGTGATAACAATGAATACAACTGAGTTCCTATCTTGAATGAGAGTGGTATAGTGAGCTGTCAATATGAAGATGAAAATTCAGAAGATTGATACCTATAATTCATATGATGAGTAAAGGTTATTTGTGAAATGCATGCTTAATGAGAGAAGGTGGTCTGAGGTTTGGCATTGATGTTTGATTGTGATATGATAGAGTAGATATGAGGAATGTACTGATAAAAACAAATAGAAAGTAGATATACAGTTTTAATATTTTTGTCTATTATCACTTTGTTAAGCTGTAACAAGCAATATTTTTCTCCTTTCATAGACTTTAAAAATCAACTTGATTTTGTGCAGTGGTATCATGACAAATCTACAGCTCATTATCCATGAACTGCAACTCAGCTCTGTTACTTCCATTGCTGGAATTTCCTTTGAATATCCATGTAATAAATCATTCTATTTATTATTATTAGATTTTAAATATGAGAGACATTTAGGTAACAATAGTGAAAATAATTTTAGTGATATTAATTATTTATTCTTAAATTTCTACTTACTAACCTGAAATTAAAAACAAAAAGGTAAAATAAAATTATAATAATGCACATATATATCTATAAAAATTCAGAATTTATTTTTGCACAATATTTATTATATATATATATATATTGTACCAGTCAAAATAGTATGCTCACTTAACAAGATTCAAATCCTAAGCAAAAGGACCTCGAATCCAATCATGCTCGAGATACACAGGTCTGGAGCAGTACTGAATTCTAACCTATTTGCCTATTCTTCGAATCTCTGACTCAATGAACAACAATTCTGATGACACAGTAAAATTATTTTAAATCCGTGCCCAGAAGCAAAGCAAAGCGGTAGAGCATAAGATCAGAATGATGATGATGATCGAGGACGGAGTAGCCCAGTTATTACATTATCATAGTTATTTATTAATGCTAAGCTCTTAGCTAAAGAAAATAATTCTAAATATTAACTAGAAACTAATAATTCAACACAAACCAGGATTAACACGAAAATATATATATTTAATAAATGCAGAAAACGCATATATATGTTACAAAATTGTTTCACGCTTGGAGTGATTTTATACATTTTGAAAACTTGGGATTTGTTTTATAAAATCCCCATTACATCAATTATTTAATAAATACCATTTTATAGAATGTGTTATAAGTTGTGCGGGGTTAATATGCCAAAATGTGGATGTACAAAATAATCTACAAGATCGGAACAGATTCGGATTACAGAAAGATACACGATAATTTAACGTTAATCATTTTGACAAATAAATATAAATTTACGGTCTCAATCATTTATTTACAATCTTGAAATCATTATATATGTTTGATAGGCATTGTTTGGACCTAGCGTCTTTTGAATAAGTATACATAAAAAACAAACAATGCGCATTATTTACGAGAATAAATTATACAAATTGATTTACGTCTCTGGGAATCGATAAAGCTTTTTTTAAAGGAAAGCAGTTTAAATCAATGGACTAAAAGTATTTTTACGAAATGAAACATTGTTTTTAACACATCATTGCGACTTACTAAAGGTTAGGCGGACGGTGATTAAATTAAAGACAAAAGTAACGGTACTAGCATACATTAAAGGAATCTGACCTTCATGGCGATTGTGGATATTTTATCATTTAAAGGAATACTTGGAAACAAACTTAAAGTGGATATATCCGTGCATTTCTGGCGGAACGATATCAAAGTAGAGGCTGGGAATGAGACCCCAGATCATTATGTACGGCCATCCGCAGCACATAATCCTCTTAAACTTTATATTTTAACAGAGAGCGATATCAAAGTAGAGGCTGAGAATGAGACCTCAGATCATTATGTACTGCCATCCGCAGCACATAATCCTCTTAAACTTTATAATTTAACAGAGAGCGTTGTCTCTGGTTAAGAAGGACGGGAGCTTCATGCTTTCGATGTCCCCAATAATAAAACAATCAAGAAAATGGAAAGATAAAATATCAGAAAGAAAATGTATGCCAGCAACATTACTGGACATGAATATAAATTTTATAATATAATTTTCAAACTTGGAAATTGTCTAAACTCTTGCGCAATAATCTGTTTCCAATTCTGAGTCATTTAACTGATCATAATGAATAATAACGTTACTATTTACAATATTATTAAACTAACAACATTTATATTTAAAGAATCGATTCCCAAATACGTATTAACTGGTAGGATTTTCCCTTCAGGCACCAGCAAAAAGGAATGAATTAATTATATGAAAGTTGAAAGTTCACGATCTTTTTTAAAATAGAAAATTAAAGCAAAATTCATCCACAGTAAAAGTTTTTTAATTTACTTTAAGAATCATGAATTTAAAATGAAACCAAATTCGCGAGCAATTGCTATTTAATATAAACAAAACTTTATTGATAAGTTTTTAAATAAAGCCCACCCTTTTCCAAGTAAAACAATTATTTTCCCCTTGACTCGCGAACTTAGCGATTTTGGCATATTAAAGAAAATAAATCATATTTATACATTAAACAAAATACATAAAATCTTAATGGAATCGCACACATTTATATATATAATTTAATTAAGCGTGAAAGGTAAGTTAAAATACATGATATTAATAAAAGATTACTGAGAGAGAGTTTAAAAGCAAAATTAGCAGAATATCATAACAGATCTATGAATTAATTTGGCTACAAATTATAAATCACCTGTGAATGTTCGTATCAAGGCAGCTCTAAATTACATGATTTTACCGAATATATCAGCATAGCAGCAGGCAGGACGGTTGGCAATTCTATGTCATCTCATATGGCCAGTCAGATGGAAGTTTGACGGCTGGTAGACAGTCCTCCGAGAGGAAAGAGAGGTGGACGGCTCCGCTACTCACGCCCCATTTGCTGAACTTGTGTTGGCTTCTTAAAAGTAATTCTCAATTGACTAAAAACTGACAGTAAACTCCAAAGTAAAACTCAAAGTCTAAGTGAAGTCTCTTTTGTTCACTGGTTCCTTTTATAACCTTTCAATACTGCCCAGAATTCAATTTCATACCCCACCCTTATCTCTGTAATCCTTTTAAAAACAACATTTAATTAGTAAAATATTTTCAATAGATAAGGCTTGAAATACCCCTTTTAGCTGTTTTAAAAGATTTGAAACTGATAAACGATTTGTTTTTCGATTGTAATTAAGATTTATAAATTTTAATTATAGACAACGATTTGACCAAAGATAATTTCAGTATTTCAAGCCTTCCCAATTTTTTCTTTGTTGTTACATTAAATGCACACAGATATAAAAATAATTACAAATGTATTTTCCAGCAATAAAATTATTGCTTTAGTCAAAATATATATACGCATCGCTCAAACTACTGTTTCATTTTTACTAAACAAAGATTAATTTCACTAATCTTTAGAATGATTCGGCATACAGTGTGTGAGCGAATAACATATATTTATAGCAGGGTCTAAATTGCGGACCCCTAGGAGGTTAGTGTAGATGGTGACACATGAAGCATCGATGATGATTAGACATCGATTGGTTCAATATATATATCAATAATAAATTTTCATTAATAAATGAATATACAAATTAAAAAGCGTATGAAACACTTGAACGAGAAGCTATACAGATTCCAAAAATTACTATATCTAAGTGCTTTCGAGGCCATTTGCCTCATATTCATAGCACTATGAATATGAGGCAAATGGCATTACAAGTGCTTAGCATATAGTAATTTTTGGAATCTGTATAGCTTCTCGTTCAAGTGTTTCATACACTTTTTAATTTGTATATTAAATTATCGAGGGAGACGTTTAAAATCCTTAATATTAATAAATGAATAAAAATGTTCAAGTCACATAACATGAATTTATAACAATTTTATCTTATAAGTGGCAAATTTTTTAATAGTTTTGTAGGAATAACTCTGATAATTAAGTGCTGTCACATCATAGTACCTCCTGCCTAAGACATTCAGCCAAGTTTTAGCCAAATGATTCAACATTCATTTTTAAAATTGTGATTTTCAACAATTTAAAATGAAATGGAACATTTTACTTTAAAATACATAATAAACATAATACAGTATTTAGAGAGTGGATTAAAAATCACCTTTTTCTTGGTAACAAGGTTTTATTCTTATGTCTGTTTTCACTATTGATAAAGGCACACATTTCTATTATACTATTTATTGGAATATACATTTGTTGTTAGAAAAAAATCCTGACAGCAATTAGATAACAATCACATATTGATTATAATCCTGCCTTTTGGTTAATCTTTAAGGATTTATTAAAGATAAATAAATAATCTTACATCAATTACGAAAAATGCTTATATTTTATACTCTGTTACTTGTTTCTTTATAAAGTAGATAACAATTTAACACCAAACCAGAATTGTTGGATGTTTGATTATGTTCCTTTTCAGGAAGGAGTTTACTGCTAATTGAAAGGGGATCCTTTGATTCCTCTTTCAAATCTTAATGTAACGAAGCAGAACAAAGTTTTAATGTCTACCTCATAAGTTCTTGTCTCTAAAGCTCTTATTACTATATAATTATTTATATAGTAAATAACATTGATGGGCTATATCCAAACACACATCTGCCAGTATAGTGAGCTTATTGTTTATTTACATCTGAATTTAAAGCCAAAATACATTGTTATCTTAATTGAAATATGAGATGAGATTTTTTAAAAAAAGAATAAAAGTGTGTTTGCCAGATTTTTTAAATTGCATATTTACAATGCTGACAGACAAAAGTAAATTATGCTGTTATTCTGAAGTAGTTGTAAAATAGCCAGACTTATCCAAAAGCACAAGTATTAAGAACATATATAACAGAACTAAGATATCATTTGATAACATTTTATTTATTAATATAGGGAGCATACTAATAGCTTAAACAATCTCTTAATTGATAAGTGCAGTAAGAGAAAAATATTTAAAATCTCTATCTAGAACATGCCTATCCCCAGACCAATTGGTTTTGAGATTTTGGCTCAATTCAATGAGGAACTAGAATATTCAGACACTAGATCTAAAATATCAACTTAAAACAACACTTATTCAATATGTAACATTTAAGTAGAAACTGTGAAATTTTCGGACATGAAAATGTCTTTAACTCCAGCTAACTAACTTAAATAGCTATATAGTACTGAAGTAAATTCAGATTTGCCATATATTAATAGCCTTAGCAGTGTCAAGACCTTAAAGGCAAAATCATAACTAGATAGAGATTTTAAATACTTTTCTCTTACCACACTTATGAATTAAGAGCTTATTTGAGCTTTAGTATGCTCCCTATATTACATATTTGTAAATACAAGATCATAAAAACAATGTCACTTTATACATGATTTGTTTTATTGATTATTGTTATTTTATTTAGATATATACAACTGGAGATCGATTGCAATTCAAGAATAATCGCATGATTGGAGAAAAATATACTATAATAAATGAAACCTTGTTAAACTTTATGAAGTTAAAAAAAGATGAAGAGACAATTGATTTAAAAAATAAAGTGTATGTCAGTATGTACACCAAATCATTGCAAGCAAGTGGAAGAATATTATTGTGGAGTTTAAATGGAACATCAGTTGGAGACAAAGATTAGCTATTTAATTTAATGGAAAAAAGCAAATGTAGAGGATTCAGATTTATGCTCAACAAGCTCTCATTGCATTGAAAAAATATAGAATTTTACACAAAGGTGCAAAGTGCTTTTAATCAAACAAAACAACAACTTAAAATTGTCATGAGTGTCTTTAATGCTAGATTGAAAAATGAAAGTTTGTGGATAAATTTAGCTATGGTAATAGAAATTAGAGAGTTCACAGACTTCTAGAATTTATAGATATTATGATGGAAATGTAAGCGTCCAAATGAAACTATAATAAAACTGAATTATATTTTGACTATATGTATTTCAAGATTGTAATATTCTTAACAGACTTAACACAGCAAGTGATCATCCATTAGTGAGATGTAAAATGTGTTAATGCAAAATGTGAGAGATAAAAATTATTAAAAAAATAGTATAAACAACTGGTATTCATAATCTTCAAAACACTTCACTGAATTTAACTAGGAACTTGTAAATTGATTTATAATATTAACAGTTTTTGAAGATGGTTCAGTTTGAATAAAAACAATAAGAAGATAACTGATTTACTGTTATAAAGTAAATCAGTTATCTTCTTATTGTTTTTATTCAAATTGAACCATCTTAAAAATCTGTTAATATTATAAATCAATTTACAAGTTCCTATTTAAATTCAGGGAAGTGTTTTGAAGAGCATCTATAATTATCTTGTTCAGATTATTACTATAGATGTAACCATAAATGGGTGAAATTAATCATAGAATTAAACTTAGATAGAGTGTTTATAGTAGAAATAATTTAATAATAAAATAAATATAAATGGACTTTCCAAGTTCTTATTTATGGTTCTAAGACTTGGACCTTTATCAGAAAATCAATTCAATGACTTTAGATTGTGTTGACATCTATAGTAGGAGTAACAAGAAGAGATCAAAAACAAAATACATTGGGGAAAAAATAAATAGGTATTTTTTATATCATTAAACAAATTAGGAAACATAAATAATAAAGATATTTCTAGAAGACTTGATAATAGATGAATAGTTGAAGTCTTAAACTGTATCGCAAGAAATTATAAAAGATCTAGAAAAACAGAGGCTAAGGATTGAAAAAAACTGCATTAAACTTGAAGAAATCATTTTTCTGCTGTGGAGCGATAATGGTTGACTATGTTGACTTTATATTTACCCTGCTTTAAATACTATTTGTCTCTTTTTATTCTTAATACTTTTTCTTCTTAATTAAATTATTGATTATTGCTGTATACTTTTGAATATCTTATTATTTTCAAGTCATCTTTTCAATATTATTGTTATAATATGTAAGCTTCTAAACTAACACAATTTAATTATAGCTAATAGTTAGAAATTTCCAAGTATAAATAACTGAAGCTCTACATATTTTCGCAATATCAAAATATAAATAATTTCAAATACAACCTATTGGCTGATATTTTAAAAAGTATATGCTTTCTAAAAATAATTTAACCTATTTATTTTTTCAAAAGAACAACTATGTATAATTTATCTTTTAAAATCGCTTAAGGAGTGCCCTGCACGGTTTAGCGAAATATAGAGCGTCTGATTGGGATCGATTCTGGTGCTCGCATTTCGGCGTTCGAAATTATAAACTCCCCATCAATAAAAAACATTAGCCTTTTTTAAAAAAAAATATTTAAGAAGTGACTTATTATCCTATGACATTGAAAATGTCACCACTCTCTTTAAAAAAAAAAATCAGTTGTTTTTTTTATAGTAATATGGCAAAAAAAAAATTTTTTAGTCAGGCGTTGGTGGTCGAGAGATCAGCACAGCTGCCTTACAAGCAGTTGTCCCGAGTTAGCGGGTTCGCTTCCCGGCCGATGCTATGACACATGAAAAAAAATTATATTTTTTAAAATAATATATAACTTTGTTATATATGATAATATACTATCCAGATGAAATATTTTATTTCGAAAAAACAAAAGGTGGGGGGGGGTAAAATATTGTTAATCAAATCTAAAGAAAAAATATTGGAATTTCTGAAATTATAAGGTGTTTTTTTACAGTTTTCTTATTGATAGCATACTTAACAAAATTAAATTTCAATTTCAAATTTAAAAAAAAGTATTTTGATTGAAGTTTGAAAATTGTTCAAATAAATAATTTTCTAATTTAATATTTTAAGCACCAAAACCAATTATGATAAAAAAAATATTCACTAATATTTTTCATAGTTAATGTCACACACAAAAAAAACTTATATAAATGCCAATAGCTGTAGAAGACATAAACAAACAAAACTTTACAATTTATTTTTTATAATGATAAATTATCTTTTTAAATGTAACAATTGACAGTGTTTCTAATGTTGTTTAGGCCTAAATAAAATGTTTTTAATATCTGTCAAGCATTGGTGGTCGAGAGGTCAGCGACAGCTGCTTTACAAGCAGTTGTCCCAGGCTTAGCGGGTTCGCTTCCTGGCTGGTGCTATGACACATGAGAAAAAATGTTTTTAATATTTAACAAGACTTTCAATATAAATAAGAGTTTTTATTCTTAAAAATACAATTACTAAATAATAAAAAATAATTAACTTTTTATTAATTTATCATCATTTAATCTAAGTTTATAAACTCGAATATATTAAGTGACGCAGTGGGTTGCATTGAGAATTCATCAAAATGTATATCTAAGAGAAAATATATAAAAAAAAACATTATCAGTGACATATAGCTTTTGAATTTCAAAAGTTTTGTCTTTTTGTATAATAAATGAGTAAATAATTAAATGGTGTAAAGCTTAGTGCTATGTCTAGCTGATCTAAGAGGGCACTTCCCAAAAATACAAATCACCATTAAACAGTTAATCTTTAGATAATTTAATGAATGATAATTAATAATGTGTCAACTATTTACATATATACAATTATTTTGTATAAGGACTGAAGGCATGCATAAATAATAATGTAGATCAAAATGACCTGTAAGAATCCTAAATGGCTGTTCCCACGTTCGAAGGCCAGCTCTCCACACTTGATGTTCCTGTGTCAAGGAAGACATTCTGTGGCAACTTATGTATGTATGCTCAGGTGCAGCTCCAAGAATCAAATGAAGTCTTCTTGGTCCAAATTGTACTGAGATATTCATTGTTTCAATCCCTGAAGTAGATTAGCTCATATTCCATTCATTTGCTCAAGTGATTCTTCATTTCACTGCTCCATACAAGAATTTAAATCATTATCTCTCTGACTTTAAGTAATGAGAATATATTAATTTATTAAGCACAAGTACATGATATAATAATAATGTGAAAGGCTGAAACCTTTGACATAAGTGCCTTAAAAATGATTATATGACAGCCAATCAGATGTAATAATGGCTGCATAAGAAACTCTCAAGTCAAAACACAAAGCAGAGATTTTATGAGAAAAAGATGGTTCTCACCATCTTCTCTACTTATATTTATATATAAATAAGTCAGTCTTAAGCATTTTGAAATGAGAGCATGAAGCTTTAAAAACATTTAATTCACTAAATATTATATATATATATATATATATATATATATATATTTAGTGAATTAAATGTTTTTATACATATATATATATAATGTGAAATATTTTGATTTACTACAAAGTAATTTTCAAATCCAATGAATTGATAGTAACAAATGTAAATATATTAATTTATTAAGCACAAGCAGATGATATAATAATAAAGTGAAAGGCTAAATTGGATTTGAAAATTACTTCATAGTAAATTGAAAGATTTCACATTGTTTATTTATATATAATATTTAATGAATTAAATGTGAATGTGTTTAAAGCTTCATACTCTCAAATATGCTTAAGACTGGCTTATTTATATATAAATTTAAGTAGAGAAGAAGGTGGGAACCATCTTTTTCTCATAAAATATCCGCCTTGTGTTTTGACCGTCATTATTACATCTGATTGGCTGTCATATAATGATTTTTAAGGCACTTCTGCTGAAGGTTTCAGCCTTTCAATTATTATTTTTAATTAATGAGTTATTTTTTAGTTTATCATTTACCTTATAAAGGAAATCTAAACGCAAATTCCTTTAATAGTTTTATTTCATTAAGGACACATTCTACTATCATTAATTAGACTGTTATTACTTTTAGAAAATAATCTTTTTCTAATCTTAAAGTTATAAGTCTTTTATTTACTGTTTTAAAATAATCAGACTTTTATAATTTTTTAATTTATTTAAACTTATTACTTTTGCTCATTAAGTTTATACCTATACAAATATATATGCATTTAAACATACACATACATATCACTCAGAAATTCATAAAAAGTTCAAGAACAAGAATTATTACAACTGAGCTTCTTAAATTAGATTCTGAGTTCCAGAATCAGCTAATCTATCATTGCACCAAACCAAAAATATCCTTCTTATGCAATTATTTACTGGAATACTAATATGTCTCATTTAGAATCATCTGTTTTATAATTATAAGATGAAAATGTTATAATTGACAGATGAGTTTTCACAGTGAGGATCTTGTTATCACTTTTACATGATGAATAAATTTTAATATATTCTTTATTAATTTGGTAAATTACACTGATAACATTTTTTATTATAATTAATAATATTGGTTTTTTATCTAGAATTTAAACAATTATTTTATGCTGTATGTTAAACTTATTACTAATGTATTTGATATTCTCTAAATAGTTAGGCATGTAATTTTATTGTGTATATATACATGTGATTTATTTAAATATAAATATTTTATATTTCATATTCTTTTGTTTTATTGTGGAATATATATTTCTTTTAAATATTTTTATGCAAATTATTAAGGATAAAAATAAATGTCTATTTATTTTAATGTTGCTTTTGTTTGAATAATATTAAGTTTAATTATTGCAATTACGTTTATGTATGACTAAAAATTATCGTGACAAGTATCTGTTTAATGCAATGCAGACGTCATTAAAATCAATAATAGTTTATTATTGCTCTACAACAATTTTTATAAAATATTCTAACATATATTATTATAGAGAGAGTAGCTTAGGGCAGATAGGAGGTATTGGTCAAAAATAGGGAAGCTCAAGGAGCATGAGAATTTCTAAGAAAACATTAAGTTCATAGCTTAAATTTGAGATGATTATTATAAATTTAACAGAAATCTTGATTTTTGGATTTCTGTAACGGTTTCCTAAAATCTAATTAGGTTACCATTTTATTCCATTTCATACAGTAATGTAAAATATATTAGATTGTATTTACATTTTTTTCCATATGTCATAGCATCTGTCGGGAGAAGAACCCACAACAACCTTCTGCAACCAACTGCTTGCTTGCAAGGTGGCTGCGCTGACCTCTCGGCTAACAATGCTTGTAACTTGTATTTACATTTATTAGCAAAAATGACATGAATAGAAAATTTAAATAAAATAAATCTCCAATTTACATTGATGTTTATTGTTTTAAATTTCAGTATAGGAATAAAATTCCAGCCTTTGATAAGTATATACCTATATACTATTATATGTTAATATGTATGAAGCATGTTCACTTACATATATGGATAATATTAAAAGTCCAGATATTAACTATGAGGAAGAAGCTGAAATGAACAAAAACATTATGTTTAGTTATGCTTAAGAGCAGAATATATAAATATAGTGATTGTGAGTATTAATTTTGAAGAGTTGTCAAAAAATTTAATTTAATTAAGTATTCTTCTGATAGTAATAAAATTGAAAAAAAAAAAGAGAAAACGATATGTATTTATTGAACATAGCCACAAAATATAATTATATAAGAGAAATACACCCAGGTCTCATTTTATGCAGATTTACTTAATGCAATTTTGAAGTTATGCGATTCATGTTTCTTCTTAATATCTTTGTATGCAGTTTTCTTTTATGTGATAAAAAATATTAGATCAGAAATTGAGCTCCAATAATGTGCTATTACTTTAGATATTATAAATTTTGTGTACTCATGTCATATTTAAAGTAATAGCACATTATCGGAATTCGACTTCCATCTAATAATTTCAATATTTTCAGCACTTTATAATAATACTGTAATAGATTTCATGCAATAAAGAAGTTCATAATTCACTTAAAATCAGAATTTCTCCGTTTTATATTCACCCATTAAATTTTACAAGATTATAATATAAATCTGTTCAAACATTATAGATGAAAAATACTATGTATATTGTTGTTTTTGCATTTTAAATCACATTCTATTTTTGCTTTTTATAAAAAGAGTACTTAATCAATTAATCATTTAGTGTCCACAAGTAATAAATTTTACAAGATTATAATGTGAATCTGTTCAAATATTATAGATGCCTATACGATGTATGTTGTTGTTTTTGCATTTTAAATCATTCTATTTTTGCTTTTTTTAAAAAAAGCACATAATCAATCATTTAGTGTCCGCAAGTTTATTTTTAAAAGGTAAGTAACAGCAGTGGTCTCAATTAAATTTGACAATTAAAATCTGATTTTTAATTGTAATTAACAATTTAAAAATTACGTAACGTGATCTGAAATTAAGGTTATGTGAAACGATGAAATTTGATTTTTAAACAGAATTGAAAATTAAAAAATTAAAGACAAAAATAATAATTTAATTTTTAATTGTTAGTTTTAATTAAATTTTGCCCAACAGTGGTGAGTCAGTGTCTTTTTATTATCATAAGTCTGAGTTCTTATTTTTATTTTAAACTTTTACTTTACTCTAATGGAGAGAAAAAAAAAACATACAAGAAAATGAATTTCTTTGGAAACAAAAATTTCAATTTTAGATTGCTTAGCAAAATGGAAAGGATCAACAGTGATTGGAAAATGTTTTAGTTGTATTTCCTCTTGATGTCATTTAAGGAGAAGCTACAGTACCTCACATGACATCACATCATGATGAATCTGATGTCTCAAGTAGCGATAATTATTAAAATACCATTCATATATAAAAAAAATGTAAATTATGGATAAAAATATATTGTTTTGAATAAGATTAAATACTGTAGTTAATAAAAAAAAGTAAAAAAGGTTTGTCTTGTATCAATTTTTTTCACATTTGAAATTTTTTATTAGTCATGTTTTATTTTCTTATTTTTTTATGCAAATTTTAAAGTAATCTTGTGTTGTTCCTTTGCTTTTATGCAATTTTTGGAAAATTACAGTATGTATCCCCAATTTTTCAAGGTAAATTAAGTCTATTTTGTGAAAAAAAAAAAAAAATAAATATATTTTCACCACATTTTTTTTTGAAATTTTTTTCATCATCATTAAAAATTTATTTTAAAAATAAGATAATATCAACCAGAACACCCCCATTTTTTTTTTGGGTTTTTCCCCTCCAAAAATTAAAAACACCAAAATCATTTTTTTATAAAAAAAAAAAACAAAAATAAATAAAAAAAGAAAAAAATTATATATATATATTAGTTATGCATCATGCTATGTGTGTTTATCTTTAAAAGTGTGAACATTAAATTATCACTCCTATCTTTTACTAAATAAGTAAATAAAAAAAGGAATGAAACAATTAATCAGTTTTTAAACATTAAGTTTTTAGATTATACAAAGTGCAGAAATTCAAACTTATCTCTAAGTATATAGTAGTAATTATACTGAGTAAGATGTTAAGATCTATTGTGAATTTTTATATGTAAATAGTTATATGGTTAAATTCTGCACTCAAATTAGGAATAGGATTTTCAGGCAATGAACATTAAATTGATTTTCAGACATCTAAGCTAACTGCAAATAATCCTACAACTTCAGTCTCACCAAAAGGTTGTCTGCTGTCTCATTAGAGAAATTATTTTTATCATTATATGTCTTAGCCTCTGGAATTTCTAAATGGCAGGGCACAATGATTCTCATCTTAGAAATCTAACTTCATCAAATGTAACAATGGGATTGCACATTAGTGCAGATATATTTTTGTTTTTTTATTTATATGCACAAAAATTCTGATTCTAGTATTTGCTTTTAGTTGGACACAATTTTGACATAAAGAAAAAAAAATCATAGAACAGACTAAGATAACTAGCAATTCTTAGTTGTGATTTTATAAAGCTGTATAATCAAGAGTATGTTATTTTAGAATAGATTTTAAAGTAATTTATTGAAAATTTGTTAAAAATAAATTAAAATATTTAGGCCTGGAGTTAACAATCATCCACAAACACAGTGACTACAAAATTTTTAATACCTTTAAATGTCCATGGTTATAATAACAAAACATCGTCTGTTCCTGAAGAGCTTAAGTGAATAGATTACAAATAATTTTTTTAATAAAAAATATAATCTGTGCAAGAAATATAGAGATAGGTGTTAAAGACTTTTATAAACTTATATAAAATAGATTTTCTATATGAAAATGGCATCAACAAAATTACTGAATGGTATATGAAAATAGATAATATCAAAATAAATAATGCCTACTGCATATTGTTGCCTTACATATTCAAAATAAATTAATTTATTAAAAAGGTATGCCAAAGTGACATAAGATGTAGTTGCAAATGATCATTAAATTTAAACTCAATGTTTAAAAATATTAAGAATAGTCTATGAAAGGTAAATCAATTACAATTTTTGGAGACTATTTCATCAATTATATACATGAGATTAAAGTAAATTTATAAAAACAAATTCTGCATATAATTTCTCTTTAGAGTTAGAAACAGACAAGATATATCTTTAGACCAAATATCATCAAGATGTACTGCAAGGAAATGGATGACTTAAAAAAAAGTAAAAGAGATCTCTTTTTGTGTGTGTGTGTGTGTGTGTGTATCTTAAAGAGATACAATTAGTAAAAAGTAAAATTTGAATAATAATTACATATATTATAGGTCTTTTACATTATGAAGCATACCCTAATAAGCTATAAATATGATGTGGAAATATCAAAAGTACAAATTTCTCAAATCTGTATTATATCTGTCATCAGAACCAAATTCATTCATAGTGTTTTCATTCTTCAATAATTTTTCCAATTCTAGCATTAAAGTCTCCCATACCAATTTAAAAATATTGTTTGATGTGATCAAATATGTTTTATATATATATCTATATAAAAAAATTTACACTTTTGTCATAATAAGAACTTATTGGGACATATATCTAAATGATATGCATTTGATATCTTACATTAGATTGAATAATTAATCTTGCCATTATTCCATTTTTAATTTATAATAAATATTATTCAACTTGTACTTCCAATGTGTCTTTGCAATAAAGTACATGTCTACTGGTCAAATCAATTGTCTCTAACCTATTTTTAATCTTCACAAAATCCAATAATATCCCATTTAATATTAATCAACTTTCATTCCAATTTATATAATCTCCCTTCTCATCAAAATGTTCTGCAATTATAGGTAGCTGTATAAAAGTCATCATAAAATGGCATCCAGTGTATACAGTCTTTGGCTAGCAACTACTGCTTTGGTTGAGAACTTAACAACCTCTTGGTAAATCTATCATGATTACAAATATCTAAATAAACATCACTTGTAAACATTCTACATTCATAAAAGTCTGATATTTGAGTTTAAAACTATCAGATAACTGAAATGTATGCGTTAAACCCAATCATTTAAAAATGCTGCTACAGTGAATAATACAAACTTTTCTCTCAGTAGACAATAACGTTCCCATTGATCTTCTTTGTATATTATATAGGCCGTTGTCTACAAAACTTAGAGCAGAGAACATGAAACCTTATTATAATTATTTTTATTAATTTTATAATTATCAAACAGATTGACTGTTTATTAACTAAGAATTTTTTTTATTTCTTTTATTTAATTTTGTAGTAAGCATTAAACAATGATTTTATTTGCTGCTACAATAAAATCAATGTGATTGATGAATATAAAAGCAATAAAAATGATTAGACACTCTGCTTTATATACAAAAAGGATCAGTGGGAAATGATTTTATGTTATTATTGCTATATTTCCATGCACTTAGATGGGAGTGTATTATTTGCTGTATCAGCATTTAAAAATAGTCATGCTTAATGTTACACACACACACACACTATATATATATATATATATATATATATATATATATATATATATATATATATATATATATATATATATATATATATATATATATATATACATTACAAGCATAAAGCTAAACTAGTCAATATAAAATCAAAACTACCCCAAATCTAAAATTAAACCAGACCAGCATAAAAATAATATTAAAACACAACCTAAGGTTTCACTGCTACAAGCAGACTTCTCAAGTGTAAAGAACTACAAAAAACCACACATTATATATACTATTAAAAACTACCCACAAATCCATTCACTTCCCATCCACCCTTAATATTAAAAGAACTCTTAAATAAGTTAATTGCTTCAGAATAATAAATTTTCAATAATAAAGACTCTTTAATTCTTCTTTTGATTTCATTTCTCTCAAAGAAGACAACCTTAGCTTCATCAAAATCAATAGTGTGGCCTGTATCTTTTTCATGGACATACAAAGCAGAACTAAGATATCTATTTTTAACTCTACTTTTATGAACCTTTATTCTTTCATTTAAACTCAAACTACTCTGACCTATGTAAACCTTCTTACAAAATAAACAAGGAATAAAATATACCACACCAGGAATAGTCTTTCTATCAAAAACTTCTTTTGTATTATTTAATAAATTATTCAATGTAACACCCCTTTTCCAAGCAATTCTCTTATTTCCAAACAATTTACTATTTCTACACACAATTTTATAAGAAGACAATTTAAATGGCAAAGAAATAAAATCATAAAGATGGTTTTCCTTTAAGATTTATTTTTGATTTTACAGGTAGTGTTGTAGAGGGTATTTCTAGATTTTTGAATAATTTTTTAAAACAATTTGTTGATTTTGGTCATTAATAATTTTAAAATGGAAAGTAATTGGGTATTTGAAAGTTTAGATATTGAAAATATGTATCAGTCTGTTAATAGGTTAAGCAGTATTGATGTTCTTTTGTCTGTATTGATTAAGAAAAGTTCTTTATCAAAAAATAAAATTAAGGTAATTAAAGATTTGCTTTTGTTATTGGAAGATTCTATGTATTTTACTTATAGAGGTAATTTTTATAAGATTAAGGAAGGGTGGATAATAGGTTATATTATTTCTCCTTTAGTATGTTCAGTTTATATTAGTTTTATGGAAGAGGAAATTATTATTAAAAATAATTGTTTATATGTAAGATTATTTGTCAGATATGTTGATGATTGTTTATTTGTAGTTGAGAATGATAAATTGAAGGAATTTGTAAATGAGTTTAATTGTTTTGATCTTTCTATAAAATTTGTGTTAGAAGGAGGGGGGTTAGATTTTGGTAAGTTAAAATTTTTAGATCTTTTGGTGATTAGAAATATAGAAACTAATTGTTTATTGTGCAGTCATTTAGTTAAAAGTAAAGAATTATGATCTATAATTAAACCTGATAGCTATAAGTCTGTATCTCATAAAGTAGCTGCTTTAAGGAATTATTGTCATAGGAATATTAAATTAAATAATTCTAGTGGGGTAGCTTTGTTTCAGAAATATCAATTTTATAAAGATTATTTGAGTGTTGGATACTCTGATAAATTTGTTAAAAGTATTTTATTTAATAGTAATATTTGTAAGGATGTATAGGTTAAAGTAAAATATGATTTTATTTCTTTGCCATTTAAATTGTCTTCTTATAAAATTGTGTGTAGAAATAGTAAATTGTTTGGAAATAAGAGAATTGCTTGGAAAAGGGGTGTTACATTGAATAATTTATTAAATAATACAAAAGAAGTTTTTGATAGAAAGACTATTCCTGGTGTGGTATATTTTATTCCTTGTTTATTTTGTAAGAAGGTTTACATAGGTCAGAGTAGTTTGAGTTTAAATGAAAGAATAAAGGTACATAAAAGTAGAGTTAAAAATAGATATCTTAGTTCTGCTTTGTATGTCCATGAAAAAGATACAGGCCACACTATTGATTTTGATGAAGCTAAGGTTGTCTTCTTTGAGAGAAATGAAATCAAAAGAAGAATTAAAGAGTCTTTATTATTGAAAATTTATTATTCTGAAGCAATTAACTTATTTAAGAGTTCTTTTAATATTAAGGGTGGATGGGAAGTGAATGGATTTGTGGGTAGTTTTTAATAGTATATATAATGTGTGGTTTTTTTGTAGTTCTTTACACTTGAGAAGTCTGCTTGTAGCAGTGAAACCTTAGGTTGTGTTTTAATATTATTTTTATGCTGGTCTGGTTTAATTTTGGATTTGGGGTAGTTTTGATTATATATATATATATGATAAACAAAAATGCAAGTTAAAAAACTTGCTAACGCTTGTATTTATGTCCACAGATGGCGTCCTACCAAAAACACCTATCAAGCGTATTTTCGTTTACATAAACGTCAGAGTAGTTAGTATTCACTATCTCTAACTATAATTCCACTTTCAGATCATGATTTCAAGCTATTTGCTATCGTCAGTGAAAGACAGGAATAAAGAAACTAGATCTAAATACAAACTCTGAGCGTTTATGAAACAATTTCTATTCAGCTTGCAAGCGTGAATTTTTTAGACACGTAATGTCTTCAAACTCAGCATAGCAAACCAGATAGCTATATGGGTCTGATCTCAGTTCAGCATCACCACATAGTAGAAGCCTCTGCAATCTATATCATTGCAAGAAAGACCTCAAAGGTACATTTATGATAAACAAAAATGCAAGTTAAAAAACTTGCTAACACTTGTATTTATGTCCACAGATGGCGTCCTACCAAAAACACCTATCAAGCGTATTTTCGTTTACATAAACGTCAGAGTAGTTAGTATTCACTATCTCTAACTATAATTCCACTTTCAGATCATGATTTCAAGCTATTTGCTATCGTCAGTGAAAGACAGGAATAAAGAAACTAGATCTAAATACAAACTCTGAGCGTTTATGAAACAATTTCTATTCAGCTTGCAAGCGTGAATTTTTTAGACACGTAATGTCTTCAAACTCAGCATAGCAAACCAGATAGCTATATGGGTCTGATCTCAGTTCAGCATCACCACATAGTAGAAGCCTCTGCAATCTATATCATTGCAAGAAAGACCTCAAAGGTACATTTATGATAAACAAAAATGCAAGTTAAAAAACTTGCTAACGCTTGTATTTATGTCCACAGATGGCGTCCTACCAAAAACACCTATCAAGCGTATTTTCGTTTACATAAACGTCAGAGTAGTTAGTATTCACTATCTCTAACTATAATTCCACTTTCAGATCATGATTTCAAGCTATTTGCTATCGTCAGTGAAAGACAGGAATAAAGAAACTAGATCTAAATACAAACTCTGAGCGTTTATGAAACAATTTCTATTCAGCTTGCAAGCGTGAATTTTTTAGATATATATATGTGTGTGTGTGTGTGTGTGTGTGTGTGTAATGAATTAAAATGGAAATAGTAGAAGCACTTTTATTAATTTAAGAAATTTCTTCTACTGAAACCATTTAAATTTAAATTTAGCAGAAGTAAATGTTACCATATTATATCTCAAGATTTATGAATTATTTATGTTAGCACACTATCTATTAATTATATGTTTTTATTTATACAAATTGCCTCCTTAATTTTTCGTTTTTGAAGATTCTTAGTATTTTCTAGATTGAAAGTAAACTCATCTGTTTTTTTTTTTGTGACAAACATATCTTTAGAAACATTTAAACAATGCTTTAAGCATTTAATATATGTGTATATATTTACACCCTTTTGTATCTGTTACCACAATGAATTGGTAGGATCTCCAAATGCTGTATCTGTGACCTGAATTTAAATTCCATATGGGTAAATCCTGAACTCTTATTCAGGTTTAATCATTTTTAGATTTCTTTTTTCAGAAAATCAATTTATAACATACTTGATTAATTATATAATATTAATTGGTAAATAGGTTTAGTGACAGGATAAAATAGATATAAAAATTCAGCCCAACCCTTATCACACAACAATTGGCAAGCCTTGTTGTTAACACCTTCTCCTTTGCTGTCTTATTATTTGCTGTTGGAAAAACTTTTACTCTATGTGCTATGTGGATCTTTTTAAATATATATATATATATATATATATATACATATATATATATATATATATATATATATATATATATTATTTCCTTTCATATTAGTTTGTGGAATCAGAACAAATTATCTTAACTCAAACACATTTTCATTATATACCATATATTAGTTACTACATATAATATTATCATATTAGACTGGTTTTACAGAGGATTATACTGTATAAATGTAGCTGTATTTTGATGGCATGTATATCAATATATATGCCTATATGTGATAAGCTACTAAGTCTTAGTATTTTTATCTATTATATGCATAAACTCTCCTATCTTTTTTATCTATTTTCCTGAAACTTCAGTAGTCTTTAGCCTTTGATATGAACTGGCACATGGAGAATATTTGATTGTGGGTTATGAAGTATGATATTTAACTCACATCTGACTATCATGCCTAAACGTGTGTTTGTGTGCATCTGGATAGTTATATGTTCGGCCGAAATAGCTATTTTAATTTACTTTATAATTTTTTTTTAATATCTAAAAATATTTATGCAATATTTTTTATAAATTTCACTTTTTCAATTTTTATCAGGTATTGTAAATTATTAATCTTACTTAGACTTATCATTTTTCAA
The DNA here is from genome assembly GCA_028023455.1 of Epiperipatus broadwayi. NCBI lineage: Eukaryota > Metazoa > Onychophora > Udeonychophora > Euonychophora > Peripatidae > Epiperipatus > Epiperipatus broadwayi. Next base: position 638,474 of record JAQFVV010006590.1, read on the forward strand.
AGCAAAACTTTTTATTAGTTTAAATGTTGGCAGAATGTTGAACGTAATTTCAGCTGATAGATTAGTAAATGAACGGTTTGTGATTATTTTGTTTATCTTATGGTTAAACACAATCTCGTAGACGTTGTTTTCAAATATAGATAACTAAATTATATTTCATTTTATATGTAGTCAAACAAAATTAAAGATTCAATAAATTTATTGCCAACCTGATCTAATTTTTGTTTGAATAATTAAAATGCAGTTTTTTTTATTAATAAACTTTTTTATCGATTGTGTCTTTTTAACTTTTATTTGTATTTTAGTCTTATTGTAAAATAAAATTTAAACATGTTTATTATTATTGATAAAATATCACTTTAAAAGACATTTCTTATTTTTTATTTATAAAGCCAGAGACGTTGGAAAATTATTATACAATTATAGAATTAAAAAAAATGTTTTGCCCCCATCCAGCACTCTTTAACTATTTTTATATGCTTGATATTTTAATACAATCAAGAACTAGTAGTTTAAAATACAAAATATAATTCGAAAAATATATTTTATTGTGATGAATATAAGATTAATTTTGTTTCAATAGTCAAGATAAAGATTGCTCCTTTTAACCAATCAAAGAAAAAGTCCAAATACATCTTTCTAGACAAAACTGATAAGAAATTCTCTAATTAGAATGAAAAAGTTTATAAACTCTGAAAATAGTTTGCCATCAGACAAATAGCTATCAAAACTGTTATCTAAACCAGGAATGTCTCAGTATTGATTTGAATAAATGAATGTCTGACAGTAAATGGCATAATGAAAAAATCGTTTTAAAATGATCTTTACTATTGTCTAGCGTTGGTGGTCGAGCGGTCAGCGACAGCTGCTTTACAAACAGTTGTCCCGGAATAGCGGGTTCGCTTCCCGGTTGATGCTATGACACCTGGGGGAAAAAAGATCTTTACTATTTTCATTAATTGACACAAATATATATTTTTTAATTTGGTCATTGTAAATAGAACAATTCTGAGATACGAAATTCTTTTTCTTTACATTATGATTCCTTACTTATTTTAGGACATCCCACAGTTTTTGCTTATAATTGCATAAAATATTCCTGCTGTTAAAACATTATCATAAAATGTTTATAAAATAGTTGACTTTTTGGATTTACAAGATCTTTAGTACTCTTATTCATGGCAATAGTTTTTGAAAGCAATATAGATAGTTGTGATTGATTGTTTTAGTAACCAAACAAAATACTCTATAGCAAAAAAAATATTGTAACTATTTTTAGATCAAAAGAGTCAATAAAAGTAATTATTTTGTCCATTGCTTAGAAAATATAATGACATTTGAGCATCACATGACTCGGTTTTATTCAAATGACCAATTAATTTTTTCTCTCATATTCATCAACTATGAATCAATCAGAAACCTTTTGCTCATGAGTTTTTCACTTTCCTACTGCACTAAAATGCACAGGAAAAAAAATTAATAAGTAAATTCTGAAATAATTGTGAAAGCAGATGTGTGCAGTTGTGTTTGTGAATAAAAGACCTATAGAGATCTCAAATCTTAAATTTCAGATGGTTATAACACTGTTCTTTTAATATTTTATCTTTTGCTTCTACCCATTTTTAAACTTATCCATTTCATCAAATTATTGCCTTAATATTATACTTAAGTACATTTATTCCAGATATAAAACTCATTAACAAAGATAGATCCAGAAACTAGTCTGGTATCCATTTATTATTCAAGGTTAGAGTAGCATAAAGTGATGTAACTGCTCTTGGAAGCATATGAGAAATCATGTGATATTGTTACTGACATTTTTGAAAAAGTATTTTTTGGCAGAGTGTTGCTTTAACTTGCTTTCTTAGAAAAGTTATATATTTTTTTTCAAACATAAATATTGTAAAATAAATAAATATTCCATGATTGATAAAATAATATTCAGTATAGATAACTTTTTACAAATTTCCATTCATAGGAAAACTGCATAATTCATTAGAAGATGCAAGAAATAATAATAATAAAGTTTAAAAGAATATATATATATATATAATCTTATTTTATATACATTATAATAATAATAAAGTTTAAAAGAATATATATATATATATAATCTTATTTTATATACATTATTAGGATGCTTACTTTTTTTCATGAATTTTACGAATGTTTAAAATTATATATAATGTATAATGTAGGGCCATTAAGATAATTTTTGAGAATTTTCATAACTGGCGGCACTACTGTATGGAGAGTTTAGCCTATCTAATTTTCATGACTTTGCTAACAAGAATATTCATGTAAAGTACCTCATGTTAAATAATTTATTAAGATTTTGTTTAAACGTACTTGAAGTATTTGTATGGCTTATTTAAATAATTAAAAAAAAAAAAGGAAAAGAAAATTGAAGAAAAAGGAAGTGAAGAAAAATATGAAGATGAGATAGAGAGTGAATTAACTTTCTTAATTTTTTATTCTGTAACATATAAATATATACTACATATTGATATATCTTTATTGTTTATTTTGTACACTACTTTTTATTGGTTAGTATCCATGTTAAGATCCATAATGCATAATAGAACTGTTGACAAATATGATAGGATGCTATAACTGAAGCCAGTAATATATTTAATCATAATACAATTTAAAACATTATATTTTCATTGGGCAAGCTATAGAAAAATAACATATTACTTTATTTGCATTAAACTCCACTTTTGTTAGTTATATTGATATATTTTTTAACTCATATATAGTTTGATCATAATATTTTATATTATAATATTAATTTTATTTTTAATTACACTTTGTATGTGAACTTTTAAATTCTGATAAAAGTACAATCAAATCTTATTAAAAATATTAAGAATGTTAGTAAATTCACTAGTTGTATATTCATAACATTTAGTAATAAGAATATTTCATCAGGTTGATGCAATGTTTACTGATTAAATAGTTTAATTCCAAAACAATGAGTCTTTCATTTTTCATAATGTTTGAATAGTACAAATGTCACCACTATTCGATAGCTAAACATCACAAGATTACCTTTTCTTATGCTTGTTCATAACTGTTTGTTCTATAGCTACTATGTAAGTAAAATAATGTCAGTTGATTTATGAGGTTCCTTGACATATAAAATAGTTTCTTTTTTGATTCCACATTACAATATTATAATCATAAAAATCATATTTTTTATTAATCACAGCTACTTTTTTAAATAGTCAAGTAGCATTGAAGCATTAAAGTTACAAATTGAGTAACAAGCTGTGAATTAATTTAAAACATTGTAGCTCTACCATTTTTATAATAAACTATGCAAAGTAAAGCCACTTCATGGAGATATATTTATTGTCATGGTATCAAGTCTTTCTGATAGCACTAATTTACAATTCATTCATTAACATCATATGATCACAATTTCTTATATTTGCTCATAACTGTTAGCAAAACAGCCAAAACTCTCCATTCAGTAGTGGTACTCAGTGCAAGCCAGAGTAATCAATGGATGCCAGAAGGCTTATGCATAAAATCCCTATCTAGTGCCTACTCATCCAATATCCCCAGACTAGTTTCTGGCTTGTGGCCTTCATCAGTGAGGAACCTTGCATCTGAGAGCACTACACTTAGATCTTAGGACCTAATGCAACCCTTCAGCAGCCACTTTTATCTCTACTTAAGTACAAAACTATGAGAATAAAATTAAAAACAATAATATTTTCAATTCTAAGCTCATTAGCATGTAGTCATATAGGTCTAAAATCAGTTCAGTATCCATACATTTTTGTGTCTTTGTTTTTTTAATAGCCATACTAACCACTATCCTATTAAGCATCTTAGTATTAAACCACTAAACATCACATGTCCAGCATTTCTTATGCTTTTTCATAACTGTTATTAAAACAGGCAAAACTCTCCTTACAGTAGTGCCACTAGTGCAAGCCAGAGTATTGATGAAAGCCACAAGCCAGAAGCTAGTCTGGGGTATTGGATGATTAGGCACTAGATATGGATTTTATGCACAAGCCTTCCACCATCCACTGATTACTCTGGCTTGGACTGAGTGGCACTACTGTATGGAGAGTTTTTCCTGTTTTAATAATCATCCATTAACAACAATTTTGTTGATTACTATACATAATTGGATGCAATTTGTTGACCTCTGAAATCTATCCATCTTGGAATACCTTTTTAGTAGTAAGGCTATTTATTATTGGAATAATTATCATAGATATTATTTCACAATAATTTATTCTCAAATGGGAAAAATAAACTTTTTTTTTATTTTCTCAATAAGAAAATGGATATGAAACCTTTGTGTTTTAGTGTTCTATGGTTTACTAAACCAATTGTACAATGGAGATCCTCTTGTAAAGAGTCCAATGAGAATGCTTCTATTGGACGATTGGCTGATAGTAGTTTGAAAATGGAAATGATTATTTCATGACCTGAATTATAAAATTAACATCTTATTAAGCTTAATTGACAATACATGTATTGTATTGCTATTTTTTAAAGATTTTTTAAAAATAATAAAAGCTGTAAACTTTGAAATAATTGAAATTCACTCTGATTAGACCCTTAATTTCTTCTATTATTAAAAATTAACAGTTTCATTTTAAAATGAAGTGGTCTTTAAATCAGAAAACACGTGACACAGTTTCAAATAGTGTTATTCAAATTTCAAATACTTTTTTGTTTAGATATCACTGTTTTATGTCAAATTTGTTTGTTTATTCGCAAGCATGATTTTGATTTTGATTTTCTGCTTTCATTTCCTTTTTTTTTTTAAAAAAAAAAACGGTTTAGTTTTTATATAGATACGTGTTTTTATTTTTTAAAAAATATTTAATATTTTTAAAAATAAAAACTAGTCAAAATCATTTATAGTATTTTTATTTTCAATTTATATTATTACTTTTTATAAAATTATTTTGTTCATATTCTTCTGATAATTTTACACTATATTTTTATATCTTTTTTAATAATTTTATTACATATATATGTTTTAATTCAATTTTTTAATCACCTGCCTATTTTCCAAGTTCTGTGTGAAATAATTCTGCTTGAGTTAGAAATAGTTTGATAAATTAATAAGTACTATATTGCTAGAAAAAAAATAATGTTTTTTTTTTTTTTATATGCTAGTATTAAATAAAAAAATAATATTTTAAGTTTTAATATATTTTCAAAAAAGTTTATATATTATATATTCAAAATAATATTAATATTTAAATAGGTGTAATATACTATAGAGGAGGCTTGAACCCAGACATTCAGGCTCCCTTCCGTCATCCCCTCTATTTTATACAACCAAATGCACATGACCACATGCATGTGAAAAAGATAAATAATCTCCAATGTAGTATTTCATGCTAACCCAGCACCACCAGATGGTCCAGATCATCATCTGAACATTGATTATATACATATAGAGGGGGGAGATGGGTGATCTGGACCAATGGATGAATGCTGTTTCAGCATGATTGGAGATCATTTATCTTTTTCACATGTATGTGGTCATGTGCATCAGTTTTATAAGATAGAGGTGGATGACTGAAGAGAACTTGAAAATTCTGGGTTCAAATCTCTTCTAATTACAAAGTAGTATTAATAACTTCTAAGTAAATCACATTTTCTATAATAAATGCAGCACAAGAAAAATTAAATTAAAAGGGTTTTTTTTCTTTATTCTAACAAAGCATTAACATTTTAGTATAAAATTGAATATAATTAAAAAAATATATTACATCAAGATACCAAGATACACACAATGTTAAAAATAAAAAAAAACTTCTTTTGTAAATAAAGAGTAAGTATGTAAAAAGTGAGTGATATTATTGAAGGTATTACTTAATCAATTTTAAACTTTCAGAAAAGTAAAGTTATACAACAACCTTTCTAACTAATATGTGTAAATAACACATCAGTTTTCTGGCTGAAGTTTGAAAATTGTAGGAGCTGAAATGAGCTAAAGATTGTCAATATTTATCTTATATGTCCAAATATCAGGACATATAATACTAACAATACATATGACAATACATATGATAAGCTATCCTATTGATATATTCTGGTTGTTGGAACTGAGTTAGCAGAAATACTTATAGAAGTACTGAAGGGATAAACTTGTTGCATCACAATAAAAATAGACGAAAGTTGATTTTATAGATCCCATCATGCTATGGATGTTTTTTATATGTTATGAAGCATAAATAGAAAATATTGACTGGAAATAAAATATTCATTAATATAGACATATTTTTTTTCAAACACTAACTCTGCTATTAACAAAAGATTATTTTCACTAAGTATTTAACTACACTAATTTATTTGTATTAAAAATAAACAATTTTTGAATGAATTAAATGAGTTAGCCAGTAAATAAAAAGAAATAGTTGTAAAAAAAATCTGACTAAGCAATTAAAAAGAAAATGTTTACAAACTTTTAGGTATATTTATTAATAGCCTTAGCAATATAACGTTGATTAAGACTTTAAAGCAAAGACTAGAAATAGTCAACATAAAAAAAAATCATAGTCATATATCACATGACTCAATTTTTAATTTTGTAAATAAAAAAACAAAGAGCTTTGCTAATTTGCTTTAAAAAGCTTTATTGATAAATGCCAGCTAAACAAAGTATTTAAAAATCTCTATCTTGAAAACCACTCCTTAGCCTCTGATCAATGGTTTCATTCTTTGGCACTTTTCAGTGAGGCACTAGGATAGTTTCAGACATTAGAATTTTGTTATGTTATTCATATAAAACTTGTTTTAAATTCAGAAAAATATTAAGAAATTGCCAAAGAGATTATCAATATTTGTGATTAAATTCTAATATAATGGTGTTTTTTATAATTAGATTGCAAAAATAATTGTTTTGCAAGTTTAAAAAAATAAAGAATTAATGATTGAAATATTATTTTTATATCAGAATATATGTTTGTGCATATATTATATATGTTTAACATTTAATTATTTATATCCTGTTAAAGTAGAATAATATTACCTTGTGTAGTAATCATTATAATGTTGTTCACACATGTGTGTGCTTATGTATGTGCATTATGTACATTATGTATTAATATATCTGTCGATTTTATCTATTAAAATATTTTTTCAAAATATTTGTAAACAGTCAAATATTTATAAATAGTCGAAATGCTGTATGTTTATCATAGCTTTACTTCATCATCATCATTATCATCACTATTATTATTATCATGATTATTATTATATTTCAACAATAATAAACTTTATTGACTTATAAAGGGTTACATGTTTTACATATGTATAATTGATTGCATAGGTTACATTAACATATTAATTCTTCAGAAACAGAATAGACCAGATTTATGCTTTGTATATCAATTGTTTTGGGCAATTATTTTTCTCTAGGAACATTTTTTTAAATATAGGCCCCATATCTAAATGAGTGCTTAAACAATTGATTGTAATCTGCAAAAGTTGTTCCCATATACTATTAGTAACTCTATTTTTAAAAAATGTGTGTGCAAAGATAATATATGTGACAGTTTTCTAATATATATTGTTCAACTCTTGAGTGGTAAATATTAAGTTGGAGTTCATGTATTTTCAATATTATTTTTGCTTTGTTCAGTTGATAGGTTGACCTGGATATTTTTTTCTCAATGTTAAAGTAATTGTATTTCTAGATGTCTGTTGAAAGTATTATACCAGCAACATCTACTAAGTAAAACCACTCTGTTACTGTGTATAAAATGTTTTCTTTGCCATTTGGATTTATGGATGTGATCTTGGATTTATTTTTTATATGTTGGCAGATGCTTCAAAAGAGATTAGGTGGTCACATATATGTTGGGATGTGCAATTTTGCTGTCCTGTTCTTTAGTTGTTTTAGCTTGGTAATGAATGTAGAGGAATGTCTCCTGGTGATGTGCAAGGATACATGTGCAATAATTGCAACAGTGTGCATAGAATGCAAATGTGTTGACACATGCAATGGAAGTTATGGGCTTCTGATAGGATTGAATAATGTCCTGTGATGAGGTATTTGATTGTCTCTAAGTCCTGGGCGTGTGATGTGTTTCCTTTGCCTGTGGCATAGAATGCATCATTATTTTTATATAACCAATGATATCAAAAAGTACAAGAAGGCATAGAGGTTGGTCCATAGCAAGAAATCAAAAAATTTTGGCTGAAATGACCATCTTCTGAAGTACCATAGAAATTGTAAATTGTGGATGTGGAGCATGAGAGAGAGGGTGTCTGCTAATGGGTGGGTATATTATTATTATTAATATTTCTAATAATAAATTTATTAATCATTTCAAGTTATTCCTTTGAAATTAGTTAATACTATTATAATTTATAAGAAGAGATGATAAATTTTTAAAATATATACCATAATTTAAGTTTTTTGTCTTTTCTCTCCCTTTTTTCTTCATGATCTACTTATTTAACAATTTCTGAATTCTTATTTTGTCTATATTACTCTACTACCATAATGGTTTCTGAGCATTTTAAATTTTATTTCAAAATTGTTAAACTAACATATCATCATTATGACACATTATAATAATAACACGACTAATTAAATTATGAAATATGTAATTGATCTTAAGTTGTAACAATGGATTATTTATCAGTTAATAAGTAAGCCTCTCTACATACTCTACTCCCATAACTATTAAATTATTTTTTCTTATACTTTGACATTTTGATAATATATACACATTTTATTTTTGAGATGGGTATTATATTTCATTGCATTTTGTCCAGCAACTTTGAAATGCTTACCACAAACACCCAATAATCATTGGGCTCATGTTATGTACCATTTGTAACAATATCTAAGGAGACATAATCTATATCATGAACTAGTTGAATAGTCATTGTGTATGGAAAATAGGTATAGTTTATGCAGAGCATAAATACAAAAAGACAAAGTTAAAAAGAAAAAGCAACAGAAGCAGAAGAAGCAATCATTAGTTAACTGAAATGTAATACAGTGAGAGCAAAGAATAAAGACATTGTCTTTAGAATAAAAAAATATAGATAATAAAAGTAATATCAACAATCAACTTTTGAGACTGGATTTAAAAGAATTATATTGTAAAATCTTAATATAATCATTATGAAATCAATGTCAATCATGAGAAATAATATTATAAAAAAAGGAAATATCTCAAATTCCATTGATGAATGCACATATGTATTTATAGGTGTTAAAGTAACTATAAAATAATTATATATCAAAAAACAACTGGGATAATTATATCATTGCAGATCATCATCAGTACACTAGATTATTGACATTTTGTGTGTACTGACCATAAATTAACATATGGACTTTAAAAAGTCCTTTTTAGTATCCTACTGCTACCTAAATAATTTTACAGAAATATATATATATATATATATATATATATTGTACCATTTATTTATATATATAAAGTACAAATTACTTTTTAATATTAATTATGATAGAAAGGAGAAAGGAGAACGAACATGACCTTTATTTTTTTGTAACATAAAGTTTTAAGAGAAAGATAACGTACAGTGAAAGTTTAATTTTTCTTTTTTTTTTGAAAATAAGTTAAATAAAATAAATTCAGTGTTGGAAAGTGTATATTGAATCATTGATTAAAATAGCGAAAGGAAATTTCAAAAGGCGAAAGATTGCTATCAGAAACAACTTTCGGATGGTAATTAAAAATGGCCGAAATTCGCAGCGGAAAACAGACTTTGTAGAAAAGAAAAGGAGAAAAATGTAGAAGTTGTAAAGTAAAACAAAAGAAAAGAAAGGACGTGCGCAGAGCTTCTAAAAAGAATCAAAGGTATAAAAGGAGCGGACAGATTTGAAAAGGGGTCTTTTTACCTGGGTGTTCCAATAACGCTGAGCATTTAGAAGTGTTTCATATTCTTTTTTTTTAAATGTGTTCACTTAGATACCAGCTGAAATCGCCCGCCATGAGTGAGTAGAAAGTTATCGCTCGCCGACACTTTCTCTCGGAAAAAGTCACCTAGATCGTCCTCGTGCTACCTAAAATTGATCGGAGATTCGGACCTAAAATAAAAAGAAAAAGAAGACAGCTACTGTGGACTACTCTCTAACGGAATTGTACGTCGGGAAGATCCATGACCTACGTAATGTTAACTTACCGGTAAGTAAATGTACATAAATATTTTTTTTACATAAAGCTTTATGAGTGATGAACTGAATTGAAATGTTATACGATAAAATTTTCTTGTATCAGAAGATTCATGAACTGAGAAAGAAACCAAAATGTCGGGACAGAAAATCAGACAAATTAATGGATACTCCAATATTCGACACTGATTAATGAATTCATATACACAATTTTTTCCAACGTTGTATTTCTTATCATAATTATCATTATTAAATGTTTAACAAATTATAATAAATCATTATTATTAATATCACTTTCATTGTACGTGTCAAAGAAATTAATACTAGGTTATGTAATTTTTTTTTAGTTAGTAAATTTAGATCGTATAATTATTACCTTACGGACTACAATATTTGACGCAGTCTCAGTGGGTCTAACGACCCTGGCGCCCTCAAGTAGAAATTAAAAACTGGCTCTGCTCACGATTGTACTTGGTAATAATTCTAGGCCGAAGTTGATCAGGAAAAATAGCTGTGTTAAGAATAGAAATACAACTTTCTTTTTTTTTCTTGATACAGTTTGATCAACTCACGCTCAAATATACATTTGGGGCGTATTGTGGTCTAGCAGAACGGAAAATGCTACAATGGCGACCCAACTCGGGCTTCGATTTAAAAAAACCACGACCTGAGAAAATCTAAAAACGGCATAAAATTGAGTATTTAATGTCTGTAGCCGGAAAATAAATATGACCGCAAATAGTACGCAAGTCTAAAAAGTTATTGCGTAAGATTACAAAAGTTTTTTTAGAGTAGGATTTAAATAAGGACTAGAGTGAAAGAAAATAATAGCTTATAAATTATTAAATAATAAATAAAAACGATCAAAGGTAGGAAATGACGGAAAAGGTAGAGGGGGACGGGAGATTATAGGGTGATAAAAAGAGAGGGGTGTCGGTGAACGAATTTATTAGCAAAGCAAAATAAAATATTAGATTTATATCGTAAAAAAAATTGATAGCGTTAAGATTTTGTTTACTGTAGCAAAAATAAGCAATACGGCCATATATGAAATTGAGAAATAATAAAAATACACAAAATATGGCAGAAGGCGCGGAAGAATTAAAAGAGGGTTTGGAACCCTTAATAAAAAAACTATTATACGAATGCATGACAGAATTCAAAGAAGAGATAAAAAAAGAAATGGCAGAGATGGTCAGAGAATTGAAAGAAGAAATAAGGGTAGAAATTAAAGAAATGAAAGAAGAGTTAATAAAGGTAGTAGATGAGAAAATAGCTAAAGGGTCACAGAGCACAGAAGTGGTAGAGTTGAGATCCGATAAACAAGAAAGCAAAGAGATAAAATTCATAGAAAATAGAGAAAACATGCCGAGTGCAGTAAACCCCTTTTTGAAATTAAAAATTTTCCATGGACAAAATGGAGAATCACCGATGGAACACTTAAACAGCCTGCAGGGGTACTTCGCGATAAACCCCATGTCGGAAGAAGTTAAACTAACGCTGGCAGTTAATCATTTACAAGGGATGGCGCAAGCTTGGTGGGAATCCTTGTTTAAGAAACCGAATAACTTTACACAGTATGGTCAAATATTAATCAAATGCTATTGGAACGAGGACCACCAAGAACGAATTAAGAATAAAGTGGCGCAAGAGAAATGCAGAACAGAAGAGCGTTATGTACCATTTTTTTGGAAACAAGTAGCGCAACTACGAGCGCTGACGGAGTGCAAATTAACAGAAAAACAGATTATCAAGATTACGCGGAAAAATTTTCCGATCTCCGATCCAGTAGGGCATCTGTTGGTAAGTACCGGATGTGAGACAGTAGAGAGAATGGCAGAATTGCTTAGTGCTTTCGAGAATGACAACACTGGAGAAGAGACGAGTCCTAAACACTTCGACAAATTACCGAACCAGAAGGGTCGGATACAACTGAACACTATGGTGTTGACTAATAGTGCTGGAAATCAAAGAAAAAAAAAGGGGTCCCCGACTAAAAATAAAGGGAAGGGAATCCGTGCAAGACCTCCAGAAATAGACGGAAAAGTTAGGAGTGAAAATAAATACAAGAGAGAAGACCTTGATATAAAATGGAGAGACTGGTGCGAGCAATACAGAGAGGGGGTTCGATCCTTGTCACCTCCGCCATCAACCAGTTATAGTGATAGATAACATTGAGAGATAGAGTGGGCCGGATAACACCCTGCAGATCTCGGATGTGCCTCAGAAAAAACGAAAAGAAATAATGATATGGCTGGTGTGAACGTAAGTCACAAGTATTTGACCGGGTAGGCGGTCACTAATAGGGAGATCGGAAGAGCACAAGTCCTAGTACGCAGTATGTAACATAAGACTGTCTTTAAACGCTCATCAGTCTATTTCTAGCAGAGATCCCGATATTGGGGAGGACAGACCAGGTTGCCACGAGCCTGTAAGACTCAAAACGATGAGCAACGCTCGTTTGTGCTTATAACTTGGGGTCTTTAGTGTTACTATTACGATTAAGCGGAGAGGACAGATGAATGTGGAAATATTTTACATTCCCACCGAACGTCGCTTGTAGAATGAGTTCACACAATATATCAGCGCGATAATAAAACAAAACACACGAATATGGGCATGAAGACTTCTTAAGAATAAAATTAGTTTAAACCTACATTTTATTCTCATTCCCCTGCCCCGGTGGTATTGTACCATTTATTTATATATATAAAGTACAAATTACTTTTTAATATTAATTATGATAGAAAGGAGAAAGGAGAACGAACATGACCTTTATTTTTTTGTAACATAAAGTTTTAAGAGAAAGATAACGTACAGTGAAAGTTTAATTTTTCTTTTTTTTTTGAAAATAAGTTAAATAAAATAAATTCAGTGTTGGAAAGTGTATATTGAATCATTGATTAAAATAGCGAAAGGAAATTTCAAAAGGCGAAAGATTGCTATCAGAAACAACTTTCGGATGGTAATTAAAAATGGCCGAAATTCGCAGCGGAAAACAGACTTTGTAGAAAAGAAAAGGAGAAAAATGTAGAAGTTGTAAAGTAAAACAAAAGAAAAGAAAGGACGTGCGCAGAGCTTCTAAAAAGAATCAAAGGTATAAAAGGAGCGGACAGATTTGAAAAGGGGTCTTTTTACCTGGGTGTTCCAATAACGCTGAGCATTTAGAAGTGTTTCATATTCTTTTTTTTAAATGTGCTCACTTAGATACCAGCTGAAATCGCCCGCCATGAGTGAGTAGAAAGTTATCGCTCGCCGACACTTTCTCTCGGAAAAAGTCACCTAGATCGTCCTCGTGCTACCTAAAATTGATCGGAGATTCGGACCTAAAATAAAAAGAAAAAGAAGACAGCTACTGTGGACTACTCTCTAACGGAATTGTACGTCGGGAAGATCCATGACCTACGTAATGTTAACTTACCGGTAAGTAAATGTACATAAATATTTTTTTTACATAAAGCTTTATGAGTGATGAACTGAATTGAAATGTTATACGATAAAATTTTCTTGTATCAGAAGATTCATGAACTGAGAAAGAAACCAAAATGTCGGGACAGAAAATCAGACAAATTAATGGATACTCCAATATTCGACACTGATTAATGAATTCATATACACAATTTTTTCCAACGTTGTATTTCTTATCATAATTATCATTATTAAATGTTTAACAAATTATAATAAATCATTATTATTAATATCACTTTCATTGTACGTGTCAAAGAAATTAATACTAGGTTATGTAATTTTTTTTTAGTTAGTAAATTTAGATCGTATAATTATTACCTTACGGACTACAATATTTGACGCAGTCTCAGTGGGTCTAACGACCCTGGCGCCCTCAAGTAGAAATTAAAAACTGGCTCTGCTCACGATTGTACTTGGTAATAATTCTAGGCCGAAGTTGATCAGGAAAAATAGCTGTGTTAAGAATAGAAATACAACTTTCTTTTTTTTTCTTGATACAGTTTGATCAACTCACGCTCAAATATACATTTGGGGCGTATTGTGGTCTAGCAGAACGGAAAATGCTTCAATATATATATATATATATATATATATATATAAATATCTACATATCCAGATATTAAATATCTACATATATCTTTCAATATTATTATGTCCACATTAGTTTCTTGGATAGCAATCAATTCTGATGCACTTATGTGAACTAAAGCAATGACAGAAATTTTATAATCCAGTTATAAATAAATATTCTAGAATAATTTAAATAATATTTATTCCATGTGTAGAATGTATATACTAATAATTAATATCAGTGACTTCTGGTACAAAATCAAAATTTATGACTCAATAATTATCATAATGTTTTAATTTATATGTATCATAATTTACAATAACAATAAAATAAGCTATACTTTCATGAAGAAACTATATAAATATGTTACTATTGGCAATTATCCTATGTGCAACCTTTTTAGTGACACTACCTATTTATTCACAAAATCCTTCAAACTAAATGATTAATTTAACCGTATGTCTAATCTATCCATTAATATTGCATTAATGTGAATACATTACTAAAATAATTTACAATCACAGTTTCTAAACAATCATTTAAATGAGCTTGCAAACAACACTAAATGCCAATCTATTTTGTAGCTAAAAAAATTGTGTGTGTGTGTGTAACTAGAATATTTGAGAACTATATGTGCTAGTAAAATTTCAGACTTGAAAGCATATTTCTCAATTTAAATTCCATTATATACTATATACTATCTTCCATTATAATAGATTACAAATTTGTTTCAAGTTTTAAGTCATCCAACAAGTTTTTGTGTGGTATGCACATGTGCGAGTATAAATATGATTTAATATTTTCATGGTTATTTGATAAAAAGTCTTATTCAGGTTATACCATATATTAATCTGTATTATTTCTAACATTTTGATAAAATAACATTCATCTTTGTCAAGATTAAGATCTGAATGAATAACTGTTATGTCTTAAGTAATAATAAAATTTCATATAATGTAAGGAACAATGGTTGATTATTCAGAACGTTGGATTAACAGTTGTTTTTTTTTACATTCTCCAATTTTACCATTAATTGATATTAATTTTAGAATAAGTGACCTCCACAAGACTCCACCCAATGTTTTCAATATTTCAATAAACTTTGACATCATGCTTAAACCCTACTTTTTCTAATTAGATAGTAATTTAGCATTAGCAAAGTCAGGTATGACCATTTTTTAAAAATGTGTTGTAAAAGCTGATGTAATCAACCTTTAATTGAAGTCATTCTTATGTTTTCTAATTTTGACACTTACATCCATAGAGCTTATTATGTCTTATGAACATGGAATTTCATTGACATCTTGGTATTCTAAAAGAGCTCAGTCTATACAGAAAAAAAAAATCATTTTTTTGCTAGTAGAAAAGATAATCATAATTTTTAAATTAGATACATTTCTATTGATATTATCAGAGATTTCTTTAATATAAGATAAAACACAGAGGTCCCTACTGTCGTTCGTTTTTTCAGGTGCATAGATTTAAGGTTGCAGCCTTAATATATATTACATTATAATTAGTGGAGTTGTCAATTTTATCATTTTTTGCTTCTTAATATTAGAGCTATGTAAGCTTTACATAAAATGCTTTTATTGTAACCGCTAGAGAGTTTAACATTTTTAGTTAGTGCTATTTCTTGAACAAGATGATTTTTGTTAGACAAATTGTATGCTCTCATCGAAACTTTTTTTGCCCCAAACAGTATATGAACAAAATGATGATGAGAATTAAAAGTGAGATATCTATTTCTGTGGGTGAAATTTCTATAAACAGGTATTGATAGTCACCAGATTTTCTAGCAATTGAAATTATCTAGAAAAGAAAGTGTTTTATTATTTTTAACTTCCATGTTAAACTTAATATTAGCATGCAATCCATTAAGAAAAACAATTCAAGGCATCTATACCATGTGGCTATATAACTAATGTATCATCCACATATCTGAGTCAAATGAAAAGTATTTTACGAACTGTATTTAACACACAAATTTCAAAATTGTTCATGAAGAGATAAGCAATTACAAGTGATAGTGGGGAATCCATATTTTAATTTGCATGTACTTTTGAAAATCATAAATAATAGGGATTCTACTTGAAGTACATGTATAGTAAAAAAAAGTGATCTAAAAATTTAAATTGAGAAATAATTTAAACGATAATATATTTTTAATTGAAGAGTAAAATTTTCATTTTAAATTTTAATGCTTATATATATATATATATATATATATATATATATATATATATATATATATATATATATATATATATATATATATATATATATATATATATATATATATATATATTATATTAAGTTCCAACCAGTAATCACCTAAACATTCACAGTAAAATACAGTAAACAATATTTCTCACTGCTGTCAAGGCAACCTTCACACCTTTTAATATATATATATATATATATATATATATATGTATATATATATATACACTGTACCGGTAAAAATCACCATGCCTAATCACACACAGTAATCCGAATTCGAACCCAGTCCACGTCTAGGAATAAATTCCAAAATGCAAACTAAATTCAAACCCAAAACCCTGGCATGACCCACCGATGACAACATTACAATGGTACGGGGTTCTCCCTTTACTAGCTCATCGAAAAACACAGACTAAATTACCTACAATCAGCTATTTCATAGATATCTTATAGTCGGGATATTGGTACGGCTGATAATTTAATGTATATATTTAAGTTGTCGATACAGACAGCAGGTGATTGACTAGATTTCGAGAGTAATAATGCAAGAGAGACAAAATTAGGTTAGATAAATTTTTAATAAATTATTGAAAGCATTGAATAATATTATTTACAGGTACGGTAAAACTCTCATATGTATTTATAATAAATTGCTGCTAGTCATCAATAATCGGTTTGTACTGATTAACAAACTCATGCCAATATTTATGTGTTTAAATGGTTGTACAGGTTGGTATGAGAATCAGAGTAATTGGAGCACTTAAAATATTTATCTACTAGTTTATATTAAGTTGTTTTATTTTAATAGTTTCAAACCATTGCGCATACGGATAAATGGGAGGCGGTTTTATATAAAAATATGATATATAATACTGATGTACTGATGGTTGCAGGGATTAATGTATACTACAAATAATAACTTGCAGTGCATTGACGGAATACCGGGCGGCTTGTACTTTGACAAGTCTTAATGCCCCCAAGTAGATCCGGGACACTACAACCAGCCGGGCTCATTTTCGAACCCCGGTGATCCAAGAGATTACCTGGAGAAGAATTTCTTTCTCTCCATGTGGTAGTAAAACGAGACGCCAACTTAGGCAAAGGTAAAGGCATTGCCACAGTAACATCGAGGAAGAGTGATCGGAAGTGGATTTTAAAACTAAATTATATAAAACCCTTTTCTCTCCGTAACATTTTCTACGCAACAGTCCGATATAACTATTCAATAAAACATGGCGAAATCAAACGATCGCAAAAGTAATAATTAATTAATTTCACTCTGAAACCCATAACTCCCCAGATTGTTCGGAAGGTAATAATAGCAAAAAAAATATTCACTTATTATTCTTACTCCGTAATAATATATAAAAAAATTATAATAAAATTTTAGACTATTTTAAGTATTTGAGATTTGGAGTATAGATTAAAATATCATAACGAAGTAAAAGAAACAATAAAAATATTTGAATATTTCTCAACTCAACATAAATGAAACGATTTTTAATTTGATACAAGAAAATTACTTTTAAAATGAATATAATAAATATTATGAGATAAACTTTACTGACTTTAATTAGAGTTGAGAAATATTATTATTGGCATCGTTTTGTTTGTAAAATAAGTAATAGTAAAAATATAAATGTATTCACAAATGGATTATTAGTAGGCACAAATATTAATAATTATCATCTAAAGACTAGAGCACAGAAATATTAGAGAAGAAATTTACTGACAGGTTTTAGTGTAACATTTTCAAATGGAAAGCAAGAAATTTACATGCAATTACTTTGATTAACAGATTAAATATAAAATTATTACTGAGAGGAAAGTTAAAAAGTTCATGTAACAAAAGTTACCATTCTTTCTTCGTCCGGTTTTCTTCTTGCGGTGATATGTATGAAGAACGTAGGCGCACATTTTGAATTTCTTAGAATGGCATGGTTAATTTAAATGTTGGGATTTGGGAGACTGGAAGCACGGAAAACATTACAGATCAGCGGTACGAAAGATTTAAATTGGCAGAACAGGGATCAGCTTCTTGGACTTAGCCCATCATGATTGCAGTTTACCAGGCAACTTCTTAATAACGGTTGAAGTGATTTCTCTGGAACAACTACTTTGCTGTAGCTTGAGACGATCCAAGCACAGCCAAGTCAAAAGTTAGAGTGTCTATATTATATTTAAGATGGCTACGGTTGACCTTTCTGCCTAGTTTTTGTTCATAACTCCGCCTCCTTTGATTTCGGCCTCCAGCAATATCTAATTTTACTATACAATAGCATTTGCCTTTCTTGATAAGAGTTCTACGTTTCTCATTTATTTTTAAATTTAATACATGATTCTAAATTGACAAAACAATTACATCGGAATTCGTGAATACAAAAATATACATTCATTATCTTAATTTATCGAAGTACAAATTAATCATTCTATACCTTTTGTACAAGTAGGATTTTGATTAAAAATACTGATCAAAGGAATGTGACTTTTGATCAGCATTTTTAAATGACTTTGTATAATTTGCAAAATTAAAATTTAAAGAAAATATACACGCAATTGAAACTTTTAAATTGAGCTAATCTAAATCCACAAACCACACACACACAAATATCACTTACCATGATTTGTGACATTTATACTCATACTCTTTACATTAAATTCTTTTTAAACAAACACAAAATAAATAACTTAATATCTATGTGGCTTGGAATAGACCAAGTCTCATTGCGGGTAAATAGTGGTTTAGAATTACCGTTCTTAAATGACAATCATGAAACTAAGATCGATTCTTCGATCTGTCTGTTTCAATATATATATATATAAAGAGCATGGTAATAGCTCTAAACAAGCTTATCATTTTTATGATAAATGCTGCAAGAATAAGCATCAAAATCATATATATATATATAAACTATTATTGTAGATATATGTTTTTATTTTTATTTGTCATATATATTTTTTTAGTACAAACAACGTTTTTATTTTTATTAACTAATATAACACCCTGCTAAAATTATTTCAAATCCTATTTTAATATTATTATATAAATAAAGAATATGTTTTAAAAATATAAATGAATTAAATAAACTCAAATATTGAAGTTTACTTTTCAATTTGAATGAAAAATTATTTTTCTAAATTTAATTTTGCAACAATTTATATATATAACATTAAAACTTAGTTTTTATTTCAAACAGAAAATGACTATATTTTTATGTATAAAGTGAAAAAATGTTTTTTATAAACAAATTTTAAAGATAATTTTGTGAGTTATAACTTAATAATGAAAATTGTAGACTTTTTTGAACTGTAGAAGTCGTTAATTAAGTACAGGAAAAACATTATTATAATATTGTGTAACTCTGTAGCAGTTTTAGACAATTTAACTTTCAAGTTAATTACAATTTAATTTGCTTCCTAGTAAAGAGAAAGTTTTTATATAAAGTCTATATGCATCTAATGTTATGATGATTTTACCTGGAGATTTAGCATCTTTAAAAAAAACAAAAAACGAATGATATAATACTTACTGCTTTACAGCAAAGTTATCATACCAGCATAAATTATGCACCAACCAGATCTATTAACATTGAATGCAAATATCTTCAGTTTAATCCTCATAAAAATATAAAAAAAAAACAAGTGTAAACATACAAAAACGATTTCATTATTAGTAACACAATGAATCAATAATGAACTTCATTTTTGTTGAAAAAAAATTGTATAAAATAAAAATTTAAGTAATATTTAAGTTTTTTATAAATATACATGATAGTGAATATAAAACTGGTTTAGGAATTTGAATAATAATTGCAAAATATGTTTTATTCAATGAAGTTAAATTTTAATTTTTGTATAGTGATTCATTCGAAATCAGCAATTTATTCATTTCCAAAATTTTTTTCTTATAGAAACCATAATGGTTTGCAAAAATTTTTGTTTAAACTATGGACAACAAATGCTGAAATCAAATAACAATAGCTAATAAGAACATTTACTTGAGCTCGTGATCTTAGATAGAATTCCAAATTTGTAGAGGTCTACATATACCAAAAATATGTTGACAGTTATTAGAAATGGACATTGGCCTTATTGTACAATCAAGGTATATATATATATATATATATATATATATATATATATATATATATATATATATATATATATTATAACATTCAGAGTCAAAAGGCCACATATAAAGAGAAGTACTGCGCTTTTGAAAATAACAGATGTTACTTAAACATCTAAACAATAAGGATTGGATTGTCCAAATATTGGACTTCATTATATATATATATATATATATATATATATATATATATATATATATATATATATATATATATATATATATATATATATTGGAAGCAAATAAGTAACAAGGGCAATTATTTTACAGCACTATTACAAATGTACTACATTCTTATAAGCTATTAAACTGGTAAAAGTAATCTCTCTCTCTCTCTCTCTCTCTCTCTCTCTATCTATCTATCTATCTATCTATCTATCTATATATATATATATATATATATATATATATATATATATATATATATATATATATATATATATAAATAATGAATATTCTCCTATCCTCAGTTGAGCTACAAACTTAGACATGCATGTATTCTGATTGAAAATAATAGATCATATACTTTTGTGAAATATTATAATTGTGCTTGGTTTTATAATTTGAATTTATTTGCAATCAGATATTCAGATATGCAGTATCAAATAGTTAAGATATCTAGTATTTATATGGTAGATTCATTCAAGATTTTATTCTATTAAATTAGTGATTGAACTCAAAAAAGCTATCTCTGTAGTGAAGTTGAAATATTATTAAATTGGGATTTAGATCTGAAGTGGCCACTCCCTAGAATTTTTATTGTGAGAAAGGTGTAGTGGTTGTAATTATCCCACATTAGATATATACATGTGAATACTCTAGGAAACTTATGAGTTTGTAAATGTATTTGTAAGAATAGAAACAATTTTATCTAAGGTGTAATTAAAGGCTGAGATTTACTTTACTATAAACATATTAGTATTATAAAGTTTAATGAAGGATTAATCACATAATCACCATGTTTTATGCTAGCACATACTGTTATTAAACAGGCAAATCTCTCCTTACAGTAGTGCCACCCTGTGCCAATCAGAGAGTAATCAATGGATTCCAGAAGGCTTGTGCATAAAATATCCATCTAGTGCCTACTCATCCAATATCCCCAGACTAGTTTCTGGCTTGTGGCTTTCATCAGTGAGGAGCTTTGGATCTGAGAGTACTGCACCTAGATCTTAGGATATAATGCAACCCTCCAGTAGACATCTTTTATCTCTACTTAACTACAAAACTATGAGAATAAAATTGAAAACAATAATATTTTCAATCTAAGCTCAATAGCTTACATAGTCATATGAGTCTGAACTCAGTTCAGCACCCATACATTTGGTGTCTTTGGCTCTTTAACAGCCATAGCCACCACTCTCCTATTAGGCAGGATTGGTGTTAAACCACTAACCATCACATGATCACCATCTCTTATGCTAGCACATAACTGTTTTTAAACAGGACAAACTCTCCATATATTCAATTTAATTAAAGCAAATCTCAGACATTTTATAAATAATTATTGTGTTCTTCCATGTGTTTGAACTAAAACAATAATATATATGAGTAAAGAAATGGCTTATTTAGAAGAAAAGAAAATTATATTTTTACACAATTGTCTTATAAATAAACTATTGATGTTATTTGCTTAAATAATGTGTTAACTTCTTTATATATAATATTGTCTAGTCTGCGTAGTTACATGTTCATTTTATTGTTAACAATTTATGTTCTAAGTGATTTAAACAGGAATTGAAAATGGGGGGTATATAGTAGTCCTCCTCAAATTATTGAAGAAAATATTGTTTAAATATATATTTATGTTCTGATCTATTTCCTGATGTTTAATGTCAGGTAGTACCCATGTAAATTAAAATAAGTTCAAATAATTTAAATATATGTAGGCTGACCATTACAACATTTGTATAGTGAAGCTATATATATATATATATATAATATATATATATATATATATATATATATATATATATATTGGCTTCATTTTAAAATAAATTTAACTAAAACTGTTGTGTTATGTGGTTATGAATGGAGTCTTCTAAACTTCATTTAAATATAGTAATTTCAATTTAATTTAGTTTTCATTCACCCCTAGCAGTTTAGTCTACTTTGCTGAGTATTTTATATATATATTTAAAAAAGGCATCGGTATAAAGAAAATTGCATTCGTTTAAAAACATTTTTTTTTAAAAAAACAAAAACAGTAGTTATATTTTATTTTGAGGTGCATAGATAATTAGTCAATTTATTTGGACAATCTACTTTACTTAAAGGTAAAAAAAATATTATTTTTGCTTAATTTTAAACTAAAAGCTTTTGATTTCGTTAGTAGAACATTTTCTTTTATATTAATTTTGTTGTCTTTATAATAAACATTTTAATTTGGTTAAAAACATGTGCAAAAGTACTCAATAATTATTAAAGCAATGAGTAAGCAACAGGTGTCTCCAGTAAAATGAATAAATTTAGTTACTAAAAACAAAAAAAATTAAATAAATATTAAATAAGGGTTAAATGTCATTATCAGCAAAAGTTTAATTAATTTCCAAAAAAATAATTTTAACATAATTTTTTTAAAAAATTTTTATTTAAAGAATAACCTGGAAATCTTTTTGTTTACATGGAGTATATATGCTTAGTAAAATGTGTTTAAGGCTCTTCTTCAAACCAGGTCTTCAAATTAGACATCACTGGAAACTTCAGGAAAAACCAAAAAAATGCTGAGAATAGTGAGATACCAATCCCTAGGCTCAACTGTATCTTCAGATGATTGGGGTCCTGCATTTCAGCATGAAGTACATCTATGTCATTGTTACTAGAAAATCAGTCATTCATGGGTTATTTTTTAAAATAAATACCTGCCTTAGTAATGTAGGAAAAATATATCAGCCAATCAGTATAATTTTACCATGAGTTCCAAATGAATTTGATGCTCAACAAATATTTCTGCCATATTTTAAATTTTCCCTATAATGAATAAATCAATAATTAAATATTCCTTAACCTAAGAAGTTCTGTTAGATATCATCCACAAAATTGGAGGTCTCTACTATTATGATGTTAAATTTCTGTCTAAAAGTACATTAATAAAAGAAAAATTACTAAATAAGAATTAATCTCTAGAGAAACTATGCAAACTATCATCAAAGTAGCTATGATTGAATTCTGGACTTCTGCCCATAAGATATTGAGCATTTTAAAAAAGCACATGGAAAATTTTGCATCTGGAGGAGTAATAAATTGAATGTGAAGTTTTATAATGAAAATTGAGATTTAAAGGCCAAAGTTCAATAACTGGAAATAATGACCAAAATTGATTAATATATTAAAATTTAAAAAGGTAATAACATTTATTGATCTTGGACGCTACTTATCATTTTTTGTTTCATTAAAACATGGACTTATAAAAAGTTATTATAATCCTATTAAAGCCATGGATAACATTCTTAGATATAGTAAAAATAACATTTTGAAGATATGAGAGGGAGCATTTTGAATACTTTTTGAAGAATAATAATTAAAACCATCAAAACATCTCATGATCATCATTTTATATGCTTACACATGCTGTTAAGAAGAGTACTAAACTCTCCATACATCCATTGATTACCAAGCCTTGCACTTGGTGGCACTACTGTATTGAGAGTTTGACACTCTTAATAATAATAATTATGTTATACACAGAGCATACCAATAGCTCAAACAAGCTCTTAAATGATAAGTGCATTAAGAGAAAAAAAAAATCTTTATCTGAAATACTCTTATCCCCAGACCAACTAGTTTTGAGCTTATGTCTGACCTCAGTGAGTAGCTAGAATATTCAGACACTAGATCTAAAATATCAACTCAAAATCCAGTACTTATTTCATACATAATATTTATGTAGAAACTCTTTTAAATTTTTCAGACATGAAAATGTCTTTTACTCCAGATATTTAATGTAAATATCTATATGGAACTGAACCAAATTCAATATCATGTTATATATGACTTGCATTATTGATAATTATAATTTTACCTTTATAGCTTTGGCTATGCCGAGGTTATTAATATATGGTAGATCTGAATTTGGTTCAGTTCCATATGGATATTTAAGTTAGATAGCTGAAGTAAAAGATATTTTATGTCCAAATACTTCAGAGTTTCTACTTAAATATTACATAAGAAATAAATCCTGGGTTTTGAGAGTTGATATTTTAGATCTAGTGTCTGAATATTCTAGCTCCTCACTGAGCTGAGCTATAAGCTCGAAACCAATTGATCTGGGGAAAGAATATTTTAGATAAAGATTTTAAATATTTTCTCTTACCATACTTATCAATTAAGACCTTGTTTGAGCTATTGGTACACTCTCTGTATTATATTTTTGTAAAGATAAGCATAAAAGCAATGTCATGTTATATATGACTTGCTTTATTGATGATGATGATAATAATATTAATAATAACAACAACAACAACAACAATAATAATAATAATAATTAATTTCATCTAATAATAATAATAATAATAATAATAATAATAATAATAATAATAATAATAATAATAATAATAATAATAATAATAATAATAATAATAATAATTAATTTCATCTTTAATAGTCTATCAATCCCACATATAATTGTAAAATTGTCCAAAATATTCATCTTGTTAAAGTTAAAACAGTTCTTATAATGTTAGAAACAGAAAGGCAGTATGTTTTGATAAGATACTTGATGTTTTGTTATATATTGGTGATGTGTTAGCTACTAAATTATTATAATGCATTTTTTAGGAATATGTAGATCCATGATGTTCTGTCAATTGATTTTAAGAATGTGTAAATTGCAATCAATTTATAAAAGGATAATAATACTGCAGTAATTATTATGAAATATGATTTATAACCACTACAGCAAAAGTGTTTTCTATGATTTTGTTGCATAGGTTGTATCAAGACATAGATGGTTTCAGAGTCTCAATATTGTTTCATCTATCAAGAAATAATCTAATTGTGTTTGTATTTTTATATTGGACTATTTTCATCATCTAATATGTGTGTTGAATGTCTTTAGAAAAGTTTAATTTTATTTAAATTTTCCAAATGAAACAAAACTCTTCGTATAGTAGTGCCATCTTGTGCTAACAAGAGCAATCAATGGATGCCAGAAGGCTTGTGCATAAAATCCCTATCTAGTGCCTACTCATCCAATATCCCCAGACTAGTTTCTGGCTTGTGGCCTTCATCAGTGAGGAGTCTTGGATCTGAGAGCACTGCACCTAGATCTTAGGATCTAATGCAACCCTCCAGCACCCACCTTTTAACTCTATTTAACTACAAAACTATGAGAATGAAATTGAAAACACTATTAATATTTTCAATCCAAGCTCAATAGCTTATATAGTCATATGGGTCTGAACTCAATTCAGTACCCATACATTTTGGTGTCTTTGGCTCTTTAACAACCATAGCCACCACTATCCTATTAGGCAGGATTGGTGTTAAACCACTAAACATCACATGATCACTTTCTCATACTAGCACAATAATTGTTATTAAACGATCCAAAACAAAGCAAAACTCTCCGTATAGTAGTGCCATCTTGTGCTAACAAGAGCAATCAATGGATGCCAGAAGGCTTGTGCATAAAATTCCTATCTAGTGCCTACTCATCCAATATCCCCAGACTAGTTTCTGGCTTGTGGCCTTCATCAGTGAGGAGCCTTGGATCTGAGAGCACTGCACCTAGATCTTAGGATCTAATGCAACCCTCCAGAACCCACCTTTTAACTCTATTTAACTACAAAACTATGAGAATGAAATTGAAAACACTATTAATATTTTCAATCCAAGCTCAATAGCTTATATAGTCATATGGGTCTGAACTCAATTCAGTACCCATACATTTTGGTGTCTTTGGCTCTTTAACAACCATAGCCACCACTATCCTATTAGGCAGGATTGGTGTTAAACCACTAAACATCACATGATCACTTTCTCATACTAGCAGAATAATTGTTATTAAACGATCCAAAACAAAGCAAAACTCTCCGTATAGTAGTGCCATCTTGTGCTAACTCTCAGATCCAAGGCTCCTCACTGATGAAGGCCACAAGCCAGAAACTAGTCTGGGGATATTGGATGAGTAGGCACTAGATAGGGATTTTATGCACAAGCCTTCTGGCATCCATTGATTACTCTTGTTAGCACAAGATGGCACTACTATACGGAAAGTTTTGCTTTGTTTTGGATCGTTTAATAACAACTATTGTGCTAGTATGAGAAAGTGATCATGTGATGTTTAGTGGTTTAACACTAATCCTGTCTAATAGGATAGTGGTGGCTATGGTTGTTAAAGAGCCAAAGACACCAAAATGTATGGGTACTGAATTGAGTTCAGACCCATATGACTATATAAGCTATTGAGCTTGGATTGAAAATATTAATAGTGTTTTCAATTTCATTCTCATACTTTTGTAGTTAAATAGAGTTAAAAGGTGGGTGCTGGAGGGTTGCATTAGATCCTAAGATCTAGGTGCAGTGCTCTCAGATCCAAGGCTCCTCACTGATGAAGGCCACAAGCCAGAAACTAGTCTGGGGATATTGGATGAGTAGGCACTAGATAGGGATTTTATGCACAAGCCTTCTGGCATCCATTGATTGCTCTTGTTAGCACAAGATGGCACTACTATACGGAGAGTTTTGCTTTGTTTTGGATCGTTTAATAACAATTATTGTGCTAGTATGAGAAAGTGATCATGTGATGTTTAGTGGTTTATTCCAAATGCATTCAACTGTTTGTAATATCACAGCAAACAGGTTAGTATATGCACAATATTTCAAGAATTATTTTTCTCTCCTCTTCTTCAGGTTTTTTTGGCCTGACCAGTGACAGTACTAGCATGGGATTTGAACCTGGGTCCTTAGATTCTTGATTATTGAATTTTAACGTAACACTCTAACCAACTGAGCCATCCTGCATTTGGAATATTTAAATAAAATTAAACTTTTTTAAAGACATTCAACACACATATTAGATGATGGAAATAGTCCAATATAAAAAATACAGCTAGAACACCATCACCACAAACCTTCAGAAAAGCAATATAATTGTGTCTTTTATTGCCAAGCAAATAATGATGAAAATATTCAGAAGTAACCATGTGATTTATGTATTGTTTTTATTGAGTTGTTTAAGACATTTTATTCATTTGT
Organism: Epiperipatus broadwayi; assembly: GCA_028023455.1. Taxonomy (NCBI): domain Eukaryota; kingdom Metazoa; phylum Onychophora; class Udeonychophora; order Euonychophora; family Peripatidae; genus Epiperipatus; species Epiperipatus broadwayi. Next base: position 666,203 of record JAQFVV010006590.1, read on the forward strand.
TTTAACAGATTTTTTGGAAGTATTTAAAAATATTTAAATCAAATGTATCTATATTACACAACTTTTACATAATGAAAAAAAAGGACTATTGCTGAAAAATCTGGGGTTTTGAAATAAGAACTATATAAGTCAGGAATGTTACAATAAAAATTTAGTTTTTGGAAAAGTTTTTAGACAGCTTCATCAAGTAGGGATCCACTTTGATGGTAGAGTTTTTTGATTTCTTATGTTAAAACCAAATAAAGAACTTTATATTTTTAACTTCTACACTTACATTGTGATTCAATTTTTAGAAAAAAATCTACAGTATAATGTGTAGAATTTAAATATTTACTGCCTTTAGTAGTCAATACTTCTTCATCACTATTAAATGAAGAAAAACCATCGGCTACTTTTTTCATGGATTCCTATTAACTGGAGAAGTTAAATACCTTTAATTTATTTATAGATTTGTAGGTTGAAAAGTGGAAGTGGCTTCAATATACTTTTAATCCATTTAACAATTTCAACTGAACTTGTTCTATATGGAAGGATCATTTTGCCCAATTTCTTATAGGGAAGAAGTTCCTGGACTATTTATTAATAAAATATATAAGCATTAGAAGAAAAAAAAAATCATTTCTGTAAAATTCTAAATATATAATGTCAAGATTGTAATATCACTTAGAACAATTTATCCAAACAGCTTCAAACACTTTTTAGAAACTCTTTATTTGTACATATATACACACCTACATTTTGATTGACCTGCATTCTTCTTCAGAGCAAGTTTATTTTGATCTTCTAAATACAAAAAGTAAAGAAAACAAAGAAAATAAATAAAAGTGTGATTTTGATAATATCACTTAGAACATTAATAATTTTTTATATCACTTAGAACATTAATAATTTTTTATATCACTTAGAACATTAATAATTTCTTATATCACTTAGAACATTAACATTTTTTTTAAATTTAACACTATATAGTCTACTATTATAAACTATCATCTTCACTGCATAGGATATGAAACAAAAGTACAAAAGCAGACATTTTTTAAGAGAGAACTATATTCCATGTATATTTTGACATTAAAACCTCTCTAAAAAGATGCTTTCTAAGCTACAAGGAATTAAAATCTTGAAATATTTGAAATAAATCAAAGTTTTGTGACAAATTAAAATACAGTATTGCAGAACATCAAGTGAACAGAGTAAAAAGTAGGTATGGCATAAATGTGGATATATAATTAAAAGAAAGTAGCTTTTTCACCCTTTGTTAATGTGTTATATTTATTACAAATCTCATTTTTAATCAGGTTTTTTCTTTTTCTAACTTCATATTTTTTCAACTAGAGCAGGGGAGATAAACTTGTTTGGCAAGTGAATCAAAAATGAATTTTATTTTTTAAAACTGAGTCTGGATTTAATTATTATATAAGTAATTAAAAAAATTAAAAGATGCATGCATATACATCTGATTTTATTTAGATTAATAATACAATTATTACACACAATTTTAGAATGCATGAAATAAAATGTAAACTTTTACAAATAACTATATCTTGTGTCTGGAAAAGTGAGAGTATTCATTTATAATTTATCTTTAAAGTGCATGTACATTGACTTAGTCGCTAATATCACTATTGCAGTATAAAAACATAGTGCTATATAAAATGATATCTCATTATATATGTTTAATTTCAATTAAAGAATGTTGTATTGTAAATTGTAAAGATTTCGTAAGCGTCATTCGTTCAAACATAATAAATGTAATTTGAAGTGATTGCTTAACATCTTCACATTATCATTTCCATATGCTTAAGATTTGCCCATACATAAATGTTTGTGTTGAAAGGATGGGTGGATTCATTCCATCCTGTCTAAAATACTATATCTTGTGTAAGGAAAAGTGAGAGTATTCATTTATAATTTATTTTTAAAGTGCATGTGCATTGGCTTAATCGCTAATATCACTATTACAGTATAAAAACATAGTGCTATATAAAATAATATTTCATTATACATAAAAGAAATAATAATAAATTTTGTATTATGTGTGTATAATACGAAATTTGTTATTTTAGATAATTCTTTTATATTTTGTCCATATTTAGAGTTAATTAATTTTACACTTACAGCAATTAATTCATTCCTAAGTCTTTTTTTTTATAAAATTTTATAAAATTCATTGATGCTCATAAGCATAATGTGAATATCAAACACTGATAAAAGAGCATTTGCCAATATTTTCATTTATTAAATGTAGACTAGATAAAGATTCTTATTCATTCAATATATTTTCAGTTTTTTATTCTATTGTATATTTTTAGTGTCAGAAGTATTTTCAGAAATTTGTTTCCTTAACTCTGTAATTAAAATTTCAAATTTGTTTTTCCATGTAAAACTGCTTTGAAATTATGCAGTAACTAATCACATGAAAGAAATCACTTTCAAATTTTGAAATTCGATTTTATGTCGATGTAAAATAAACTAATGCCATTTCTTAATGTTTAACTTGATTAAATCTTTTCAGAAAACCTTGTTTTATATTGTCTATAATTATATTTTTTAATTCAATTTCTTGAGCATTAATATTATCTTCAAAAATTCTCAAATCTTGAAAATGTTTTTGCAAGTATGGGAAATATTTCTTTATTTTCAATTCTACTTTATATATGACCTGTTTTCTTATAAACATTTTAATATTTTATAATACAACCTTATCACATCCTTGAAGTTTTTTATTCAGATTATGATATCACATAAAAGCATTAAGTCATTTAACCATAATATAATTGAGAATTCATCATAAACATTATTTTTTTATGCAAACAAGGTTTTATTTATTTTAATAAATTTACAAACTGATTTAGAAATTGTCTATGATTGAGCCATCTGACATTGTTGTGCAATGAAACTACAGAGTATTGAGATTCAATTTTCGATAACAATTGGGCTTACTTATTATATATAAAGAGATCTTGCATTTATAAAGTTGACAAGTTTTGTTGTACATATTATCTTTTGATAAGTTATTGAATAAGTCCAATTTTTTTTCAGTCTTTCTCAGATCATCATCAGTTGTTTTAGAAATTTTTTTTTTCAAATCATTGTCCATTTTTTTAAATATACAATTGAATTCTTTAAAAATACCCAAACTTATAGATTTTTTTTTTTGAAGTTATTAATTTTATCCATTCTTTCTTCAATATGTTTTCAGATTTACATCTGACAAAACTGCTTGTTATGCATGACCACTTATGTCTGTACTTTTACCTAAAGTGACTGAATACGTTTTGGAACATTTAAAACCACAATTAACTTGGAAAGAAGTATTTTGTAATGATTTTACTATATTGCAACTTATTGGTAATTTATTTATGCATATTATTACCAGATCTTTTTTCTCACAATCAGAAAATAATGTAGCAATATTCCAAAAATACTCTTTTAAAAACTAACCTTTCCATATCAACTGATATAGTGTGCTACATAAAATTAGCATCTGAAATTTTGTTTTTAGGAACAATAAATGCTTTAAATCAGGGGTGGGCAATTGTTTTGGCACGAAGGCTGCATTGGGGACCATTTAGTGGAAGCGGAGGTTAGCGGAAAGTTGCAGGTTTTTTTCTTTACACAATAAACCCACTGCTTTATTCCCTGTATTATCATATAAATATTTGTTTGTCCATTCTTCATTAAACACACACCATTCACCACTGATTTTACATTTTTTAGAGGGTTCATGGTATCACTAAAGTTGGAAATGTATATATTTTCTAATGCAAAGACAAAATTGAAATTAACCAGATCAACTGGAAAAGCATTGCACCTGTGTATTGATGTGGCCATCCTAGTGAAAAATACGAGACGAATCTTCGGTCGCGCATAGGAAGGAAATTTCAGTTCAAAGTGGATTTTTCTGATTGTCTTGGCAGGCTGCATAAAAACTCTTAGTGGGACACATATGGCCCTCAGGCTGCTATTTGCCCACCCCTGTTTTAAATACATTGGCTTAGCATTTTTATTTTTTGAAAACAATAATCTTTCTTTTCTTCTTCTCTTAACAATGCAAACTCTAAATGTGTCAAACCATTCTGAAATATAAACTTTTGAACTGATTTCATACAGCCTCTGTTTTTTAATGGCTGATATTTTTAATATCCAAAAAAAAAATATTTACAATCACTGAAAAAAAATATTACTTGCTGGCAGTAGGAAACTTTATATTATAATAAATTAAATTATTATTTATTAAGAAAACTGTTGTTGACAACAAAACTAATCTAAAATAAAAATATTTAAGTTTTCATTTATCATGCACATACATAAATTCTTACATGGACACACACATTGTATGCTGTTCTATTACTGACTAATCACATTCATTCTAGGTTTGTATTTTATTAAATATACTTAACATTTTTTCTCAAATAAATATCAATTTATTTTGCCATGATGTGTTGGAAAATTGTTGTTATATAATTAATTATTATGTACTTTACAAACAACTTGTATTTTAAAATAGTTATGTGGGTCAATGTGTGACCCACAGGTCATCGGCTTGCTGTAATTGTTTTAGTAATAAAGTAGACATTCTCATTTATAATGGCTATCAATTATAAAAAAAAGAGATGCTAATCAGTAATAGAAGTGCATGTTTACCTTACTATAGTGCACATTTTAAACAAATACTTTAACATTACAGCCAGTTACAATATTAAATAAAAGATATAGGTATTAAAAAAAAATGTTTTTTTCTAATAACTACTGGTTTATCTGGTGCACTAAAAACTTAAAGCACATTCAAAATTATACTATATCAGTTAGCATCTGCATATATAAATATTCAAACATCATATATTATATTTTTGAAGTAAGAAAGTTATTACTTTATGTGATTTCAATTATCTATTACAAGTTTCAATAAAAATATGTTCCTAAACACATTAACATAAGTTGGGCATTTAAAGGTTGTTGTTATCATTTCCAAATATTATCAACATTGTATGATAAGTCTGGGTTTAAAGCAATATTTTACTCATTAACTTTTCTTATTGACATTCCCACAGAAGTTGTCCTTATGACAGTATCCATATTACATTGGTAGCTTTCAAAATTGTTTACATTTTTTTGGAATTAAACTTAGAATTTCAGTTATTTTCATATCCTTTCTAACATGTCCAGAACAAATGCATGTCAGTAATGATGCAACCAATGTATATTTCTTCTATTATTACTTTAATTGCTTTTTAAATTAACATTAAAATATACTTTTTTAACAAAAATATTTACTCTAATTCATTAATATTATTCACATCTTAAGATATTAAAAGAATGGTAGCAGAAGTTAATTTATGATTTTAAAATAATATGAGTAAATTGAGTAGAAACTTGTTTAATGTTAAAAATAAAATAAAATGCCAAAAACAATTGTTTGAATGAGCCAACAACTATTTAAAATCAATAAAAACATATTGAACAAAATTAAAAACTGAATACCATTAATATGCATAGCTTCTATTTTCATTTGTTTTTCATTTAAAATTAAATACATTTTTTAAATGTGTTCATAGTAAAGATCAGCACTCATTAACTAATTCCAATATTTATTTACTTTATAAAAATTTCACGTTTGATTAAAAAAATAATTTAATAATTACATAATTTTTCTAGAAAACACACAGATTTAATTACTATTTTCATCATAATTTTTTTCTAATCCATCAATACTTACTTGTCTGGTTGAGAACTCATTATTTGAACTTGTTAAATTAAAAGTATATGTTTAATTTAAATGAACGTAATTGTTCTTATCCAAATTTATCAAATATGTAATTGATTGTTAATTCCCTGACTGAAGCTAGACAACACAATTTGTTAATAGCTCAGATTCAAAGGTGAATCGAAAATGAAATAGTATTTCAATTAATCATAGTTAGGAACATTAAATTTGTATATTTAACCATCTAAGATATTACATTTCTGATATTCATCTTGAAAAAGAAATGCTATGAACTGAAAATGCATTTTAAGATGTAACATTTTGAAATTTTTGTTCCGTGTGAGAAGCATTTATATTAAAGAAGAAAATTATTACATTATAATTTTAAAGTTTATTTTACGTCAAGTTGTATTATTACATTATATATAAAACAGGACATATATGTGTGCTATATTAATTATTTATTATGAATATTCCAGACATTTAAATAAAGATTGTTTGCTATAATTACATGCAGACATATAATATTTTTTTTTGCATTTAATAAAACACTTCCTTTTCATTAGTTGTTAAATAGAATAAATTCTGTATTTTCATTAGTTAATATAAAAAATGATTATATCATAAAATAGTTTTAAAAGTAAATACGTATAATGCATATATATAAACATTTAAAAATTTTTTTTCTTTTTTTCTAATGCTATTTGAACAATCTGTTAATAAGTCTATGAAATAGAAAACCACTTAGAATAATTTTTAACATTATTTAAGCTATTTTATCATTATTTTAATAATAATAATAATAATAGTAATAAATTGTGATTGTAAGTTTCCAATTAATTTTTCACATTTTAAAAAATATGCATAAATTTATAATGTTTATAAAAAAGTTGTTGAATTTCTGCAGTTATTTATTTGATATTTTTATTTTTAAAGCAAAATAACTTTTAAATGACCTTTTTTAATGAACAATTTTTGTAGTAGTTGTTTTTATTTTTTTTTTTTAAAGCATTTATTTGTATAAAATATCTTACTTTAAATGAGATTATTAAATTGTTTTTAAGATATCTTATTTTGATTTATTAAGCACTGTTGGTATTATTGATATTTCCGAAAGAAAAACTAACATTAATAATTCTTACAAATTATTTCAGCTATATTTACTAGTAAAATGAAATACATATATATACAATTTATTTACATAATTATTATTTTTGAATTTAATAAAAAAATTATTATTTTAATTACATGGTTTTATAATTTGAAATATTTTACTTTTACATATTGATAATAAACATATAACTTTCATCTGTAATCGATGTTAACAGATAGAAGTTTAAACTTTAATAAAAGTCTATGATTTAAGTCGTGAAATTATAACTCATCTTCAACTCACTCTCAAATAATGATTCAACCTAACGAATAATAGTAATAATAAAGTATCCAAAAAGCATTAATAAGTATGAAATTGTTTCCAATATCCTGAGGATCATTTGAGAGGGGATAACTTTAAGATAACTGTCAGATTTTGAATGACAGTATGTGATTATCTACAATATTATAGAATGCAGAGAAGCATATTTAACCCTAGAAAACCATACTTTTATATGAGGCAAGGCAACCCTAGACTAAAAATGTCACCTAAAAACAAGTCACAGTATAAAAAATATCTTTGGATCAATCAAATGTAACAAAGTTTGATATTAGTAATGCAAGGATATGGCCACTGCATACTATGTAAATCGAAAATTTTCTGTGCTGAATGATATCCAAGATAATAAATAAAAATAGCAGCACTGCTGTGTCTGGCAGGATGGAAGGTTATCGATAATATAAATAAATAGTTTGAACAACCAAAAGATAAATCAATCACGTATTATGCATGCCATAGTGAAAAAATTAAATGCACAAAATCATCCCAACACATAGCCAGATTAACACTAAGAAATAAAAACCAATATTAAAGGTGAGACCATTAAAAAGTATAATATAGCATTGTGGGAGTTATAAAAAAACTGTACTTATGGCCATTATGTAGATCAAGTACTTTTGGATCAGTTATTATGGGGATCTTAGATGATAGGCTTCATCAGAATTTATATACAGAGGTAGATTTATCTTATGAAAGTACAATTAAGAAGGGAGTTGTTTAAAAGCTAGTAACAAAATTTGTTATTCAGAAGTAGAAATGAGAAAGATTTGAAAATGTCAGTGTGTAAAACAAAAAGAATAGATGAGAGCAAAAATATGGGGTTTAACAACATTAAAAATAAGAGTCATTTGTCTTTGCTGTGGAACATAGGATCATTTCACATGGTTTTGCAAATGGTAAAACAAGACGTATTACAAGTGTAATGTTAGAAGGTATCTAAAAACATATGTACAAGGGCTGAAACCTTACAGAAGTATGGTCAACCAAAAATAAAAAGCTGAAGGGAGGGAAATTGAATAGCAAATAGTGAAAAGCAATAGTGAAAAGCAAGTTTATGACAAAATTAAAGATAAGGGTACAGAAGTAGAGATAGAGATAGGGGAATGGAAATTACATTAATATCAGACTCACTATGGAAAAAATATGTGCATGGAAAAATAACACAAAAATAAAAATCATGTTTAGTATAAAGGACATGATGTACATGATAATGGAATAAATATTAAGGGAATAGTGGAAGTAACAATCAAATGTAGAAATAGAGAGGGCATGAATGGTTCAATGCAGTCTGAATCAAGGTTAGTATAATTAAAAATACTATGATTGAAGAGAAATGACACAAACTTTTCCTAAATTATTTGAGAATGATGAGGCTTGATGAGTACAAACCTAGTGGATGTGGAGTTAGTGGAGAATGCAACTCTACTAATATGTAAAGTAAGAAAGATATCATTTGCAAAGATGCCAAAGTGGAAGAAAATTTCAGGGTTTAGTTGCAATGGAGTATTAAACCCTGTTGAAGTTTCAGAACGGGCAATGTATATTGTAGTTATAAAAACCAAACAGACTGATAAGAATTTGTGGGGATTTTAGTTACTGTGAATAGGTTTTTAAATAAGAAGGCCTACCCAGTACCAAACATGAAAAAAGTATTGGCAGCATTATCAGGGGCAAAAGTTTTTGCAATGCTGGATTTAAATTCAGCATACAACAAAATAGTAGTCACAGAAGGAATGGCACAAATGCTAATATTAGTGATGGCTTTTTATCTGTTTAAATGTAACAGATAACCATTCAATATAATTACAATTTCCAATATTTTTCAAGAAAAAAAAATAATATTTTATAAGGTTTGGAGGGAATGGTACCATATTATGATGACATACTTATTTCTGCTGAATAATAGGAAGTATTGTGCAAAAGAGTATGAAATGTATGTGAAAAGTTAAATAGAATGGAGATTAGATTAAATTCTAAAAAAATCAATGTAAAAATGGATGAAATATTTTTTCTCAGATATATCATTTTGTAAAATGGCAAATGGCCATTTCCTGGAAAAAATGAGGGCTATTAAAAATGCTGATAAACCCAAAAAATGTAAAGCAATTACAGACATTTTTTGGCTTGATAATTTTTTTTTGAACCATTTTTTAAAAATAAAGCAGCGGTAGCACAGCCATTATACGAATTGTTAAAAAAGAACCAAAAATGAGAATCAACCGATGAACCAAATGTAGCTTTTGATAAGACTAAGGAACTGTTAGTTTTTGAAATGTTATTAGTGCATTTTAACAATAATCACCCAGTTGAAATTACAACTGATGTATCAGATTGGGTTGTGGGTGCAGTTTTATCACACATGACTGATAATGGGGAGTATCCATTAGCATATGTCTCCTGCATGCCATCAAAGGCTGAAAGAAAATATAGTCAAATTGACAAAGAGGCATTGACTATAGTATTGTCATTGAAAAAGTTTCACTAGTACATATTTGAAAGATTGTTTATAATAGACAAATTGTATGCCTTTGTTAGGTATTTTTGCCCACAATTGTATAGCTCTTGAACATTTACACCTGAGAATGTTGCAACGGCAACATATTCTTGTTAGGTATGATTATGAATTACATTTTAAAAAAGAAAAAGAAATAATCCATGTTGATGTGTATTCCAGATTGCCACATAGACACAAACTATATCAAATGAAACAGAGGTAAATCATATAGATGTGATTAAATCAAAAAAACTTTAAACAGTTGAATAATAGGTAGTTTACTAAAGAAGATAAGGGGTATCAAATTTTTGCAAAAATGGTTAGGTCAGATTGGCTGAACAAAAAAACCTACATATCTTGCACAGTGGTTTTGAGCTAACAAAGATAAACTATCAATGTGAAATTACTGCATAGTTTTGGTGGATGAAATAGTATACCTACTGCTAGTAGGAAAGTAGTTTTAAACTTATTGCATTAAGGTCATCCAGGTGTAGTATGAGCTAAAGCTATGGCACACAATTATGTCTTGTGGCTTGGAAATGATAGTGGAATTGAGAAGTTGTAAAGAAATGTTCATCATGTCAGGATGAAATGCAACTGCTAGCAAAAAATTTAAGAGCATGGCTGTCATCAACCAGACCATATGGAAGGGTTCACATTGATCAAGCAGGGCCAATTAAGGGGAAAATACTGTTGATAATGTATAACTCATTTCAAAGTGGATTGAATGCCATATAGTAAATAGTATGGGAACAGATGAAATTATGAAATGTTGTAATAAGATTTTTGCAATACATGATCTTCCCAAAGTCATTGTGTCTGACAATAGAGCAGGTTTCAGGGGACACATAATGCAATAGTATTGTAAAAGTAAGGACATTAAACATGTTTGGACATCACTGTACTACCCTAAGTCAAATGGACAGGCAGAAAACAAATGAAGAAAAGTTGATGGAAGATGACATTAGATATTCAAGAAGCATTACAAGAAATATTATGTAAACATTCAAAAGCATTTATAGCAACAGAAAAATCATTGGTAGAATTGTTTTTGTTGAAGGAAACTAGGGGTTAAGTTATTGCTGTTTCAACCAACAAAAATGATTCATTAGTCAGTAGCAAACTGTACACAAACATTAGAGTTGGAGAGAGAGTAGGGGCACAGATATTTTGTGTAAGAGTTATTGATAACATAATGGCAAATCAAATTTTGTGCAATTTAAGGGCAGAATAATATTAAATGTACAAGGCACATAAATTATGAGAGAAGGTATAAAGAAAATGACCCACAATTTCTATGGCCAGTGGACACAAAATTAAAGGTGAAAGTCAAACTAAATGACAAAGAAAGTATAGAAATCTAAATTGAGAAAGAAAAGTCATGAAGTACAATGAAATTACATATGGATAGTAAAATGATGGAAAAGGTAGATGGTAAAGTAAATTGGAAAGTGCATCAAAAGCACAAGCTGAAAAAATGAGAAGATTATGTATAAAATTCATAGAGGGCCTTTTACTGCAATGGGAGGAAGTGTGTTATATTTATATAAAAGGGTGAGTAAAAGAGATATGTTATAATTTGAAGTACCAGCAATGAGGAAGTTGGAATTTTACAAGACATATTGAATTCTAACATTCCAAATAAAAAGATAAGAAATAAGAATTTGTAGAAAAAGAATAACTTAATGAGATAAGAATAAATGTATAGTGATATTTGTATATATAGAAATAAATAGTTTTTTTGTTTCTAAATGATAAAGAGAAAATATGTAAGATATGTTAGTAAATGAGCTGCTAAAATTTGGTAATTACGGAATAAGAAGTCGAGGAAAAATAACTTGAATTAATAAGACAGGAAATGATTAGGCTGTTTGAATAAATTAAAATACCTAATTGGATTTGAAAATGCAGAATTTAATTAGTGAGAAGATAAGAAATTCATAGATATATAAAGAGTGGAAAAGAAAAAAAAGTATGCAGACTTTCTCCATTTTTACAATTGCGTGGGACAAATATTGTTTCCTCCATTATTGACCTGTTAGCAGAAAAGATATATAGCAGAGAGTTAGCACCACAAGACATCATGGATATACCAGTACCAGGCATTAGTTACCTAAAGCAAATGAGCTGTTTAGAACTTTATACAGATTATTTTGATCTTATTATTATTTCATATATACTTCACAAGACTCTCCAAGGATTTACTACCAAATGATAAAATAAAAACATATTGTTTGATTGTTATAAATTTATAGGACATAGCAAATATGAGCTGTCTCTAGTTAAGGATTGCTATATTTCATAAAAAAAAAAGCATTATATATTACACTTTTAACGTGCAGTTTAGAGTTTTGTATCATTTGGGTACACATTGTTTGTTTATCATATCTATAAAGACTTAATTTTAGCACATTGTGTTGTACATTTATTGATTACTATTTTAATCTATTTATGATATTTTAATAATTTATTTTGAAAATACATAGCAATAATGCTAATATCAGCTGATTTGATTTGTCCAAGTATTACTGCAATTTTATCAATGGATTCAGGGTGACCCATGGACTTTCAATTCATTTGCCACATAAATAAAATTTAACATCCAGTGACTTATACAGATATGGACACAAATCAAACCATGAAACATACAATTAGTAATAGTCAATTTTACATGTACAGTGACAAAATTAAAGGACTTAAATAAAACCATATATTATTTTGTTAGCAGTTCAATTGTTTTTAAATAAAAAAATATCCATATGATAAATAAATGATAAAATAATAATTAATGATTTTAACTATTATCTATAAATATTTATGGTAATAATCTCAGTATTTAATGCAATTGTGATAACAGTCAATTCAACTGATTCTCAATCAATTTGTTTAGTCTTTAATAATGTAAAGGGTTTTGTGTTTAATGTAAAATAAACAAGCTTTAAACTATAGCTAAAAATTGTATATAAATTACATATTCCAGCATTAACAAATCTTCTTTATATAATATGTTCCACTCATTGTAAATTATATATACTCCTAGTATAAGGTCTGTAATTGTCTGATTGTGATCATGAACATTGTATAACCCCTGATATTTGACTTACAGCACAATAAAGTTTATTTTGAAATAACAATAACAAAAATGTGAGAACTAATTGATAAACTGATTGATTTTGTCTGCCATTAACAATCAAGATTCTAATAAAAATTTTATATTACATAATACAACTATTTCTGAAGTATATAAAATATTCTTGTAAATGTAACAAAATGTGTTATTCTTATGGTTAGTTTTTAAAATTTCTATATTTTACCAAGAACATTTGTAATTTATAGTTCAGATTTAGTAATATATTAGACAAATAAAAAATAAGGGCCTGCTCTCAGTCTAAATGTAATAAATAATTATAAAAACTAAAATTGTATGCAGAATTTTTAATTATTTTTAATTTGCTTCTAATTGTCTTCAAAATAACTTCTTTAACTTTCAGAAAATCTTATGTAATTTTTTTAGCACAAATATATTATATAAATATTATTGCTTTTATCTAGAGAAAAATACAAAATAATTTCAACTATTATATTTATTAACAGAAAATTGAAATTTTTATATTTAATTTACTTCTCAAAAATCAATTATGCTAAATTAAAATATATTTAATCAGAACTGTAAATACAAATAGCGCATATTTTTAGAAGAAAACTATCTAATATTTGAAATACAGGCATTCTTCATATACTTGGAGCTTAATTGTAAATATAGGGGATTTGAACTTAGACTTTCAAGCATCCTTCAACTAGCCACTCTATTTCATACCACTGATACACATAATCACACACATATAGAAAAGATAAATAATCACCAATATATATATATATATTCATGCTGAATCAGCACTCATGAGTTGGTCCCGGTTATCATCTCCCATACATATATATATATATATATATATATATATATATATATATATATATATATATATATATATATATATATATATATATATATATATATATATATATATATATTGGAAAGGCTTTAATCCACTCCAACTTCCAACTCTTCGGCCATCCATATTATTGAAAATCTGATGATGAAAAGCTCAAATTCCATATTGATTATATTATTGTTATGCCCATGTTGTCCTCAAGTCACACTGACTCCTCATGTATAGGACCTTATCTATTTAAATACATAGAAGAGGGATGGAAGAATGCAGGCTTCATATGTAATATTTGAAATACAGGCATTCTTCATATACCTGGAGCTTAATTTTAAAGATATGAGATTTGAACTCAGATGTTCAAACACCCTTCAACTATCCACACTGTCTCATACCACTGATGCACATGACCACCATGTTGAAAAGATAAATAATCACCAATATATGTATTTCATGATGAACAAGCACTTATCAGTTGGGCCAGATTTAGAAAATCATAAATGAAGATTTACAATTATTTTTTTGTTTTTTAATCCCTATGCTTTTAATATATAGAATGAGGTTTTTTGTGAAGTTGATGATTTTTATTTAATTTAATTTAAAGCATTCATGTTCACCACTATTTTTTGGAAAATGTATAAAAAGAAAATCACTAAGCATTAAGAAAATAGTTTTTAAAATATGAACTATGTTAATATTTCATTATTTTCACCAAATATAACAAATATATTATATGATATTATTTCATACTTTAATTAATCTAAAATGTCATTCTCATTACAAGAATTAAACAGTAAAAAAGATTTAATTTGATGAATTGGTGATTACCACTCTATATAGATGTATATTTGGTAGGGATAACCTAAATTATTAACTGCTTGGGACAAAGCCGCCATATTGAATTTTTTAAAATACTGGCCTGAGACACAATTTTCACAGTAACTTCAGTTTTAATTATGTTAGAGAAAAAACAATTACATTGCTAGAAACTAGAAAAATTCAATAAAACAATAAGCATAAAATAAATAGTGATAACTGTATAAAAAATAAAGAAAAAAAGAAATTTTCACTTCTGAAATAATTTTTATTTTATTGTTTGTTCATAATTTGGAAATTAACATTAATTAAAATTCAAAGTACATCCTTCAGTGATAATTTCTTTGTATTCGTCACAAAATTATCTTTCTAAACATGTATAACATGTCTTGCCTGAGATAATCCACAGCCTCACAATCTTCAAAAGAATTCAGATATGACTTCTTCATTTTTATCTTGTACCCCAAATGTTCTAAATGTCAAAGGCATCTATAAAGAAAAAGATTCATCCTAATAAAAGATAGAAAAGAAATCATCATAGCAATTGGTTTCCTGTCTCTCTAAAACTAGAAATTGTAGGCTACGGTCTATATCACTGATAAAATGAGTTTCTTCTCTTCATTTTATATTTTTTGTGTACATCAGTGATGTTTATATTCTTTATGGACACCAGTGATGTTTATATTCTTTATGCACACAAATGATGTTTATATTCTTTATACACATAAGTGATGCTATCTTGTTACATTTATTGTATCACATAGATATAATTTATTTGCATATAGTCCATTTGTTAGCTATAGACTTGAAAATAATGTTATGAAACATATAGCAAAACCCGAGCAACTCCAAAGCATGAACAAGAATAAACAAAAACATAAACAAGAATCAGAATTTGATTATATGCTTGCATATGCAATCTTTGTATACATTTGATTATAAGTTTTATAACTCATTACTTGTAAACACAAACATATTATATAAACAATTATAATAATAATAATAAATTATACTTTTTGAAAATCATTATTTTTATAAAAATAAGTGAATTAGTGTAGGTAGAACTTTAGAAAATTACAATAGATATGAATTCTATATGAGCATAAATAAATATATAACTACAAATTAACACACACTAATTACAAACTAAAATTAATAAAAAAGATAATTTTTTCAAAAAATTAAAAAAAAAAATTAAATTTTTTATTTACAAGTATTACATTGAAGCTCTATTGTAGGCCTTGTTTGAGAATAACATTGCTTCATGATAATTACAAAAATTATCAAAAAAACAACAAAAAAAAAATATTGTGGTCAATTAAAACTACTGCCAAAAATCCAAATTTCAAACATTTTTTTTTGAGGTAGAGATTATTGGAATCACCCATCATTAAACTATCAAATGCCCATATTTTGGTTGACATCACGCTTATAGTTTTTACATCAGTAAAGAAAGAAAACAACATGTCATCTTTCGAGTGCTGAAAGAGTGCAGGCAGCGCCGCAGCTCAAAAAGTTATATATAATGATTAATACTTTATCTTTTATTAAAGTTGTCTTATTATTAAAATTAATAATATTCAATGCCTTATTTTGGAAACCATGGAGAACAATAATTATTAAGTAATTAATATAATGGAGATGACATCCATGGCCACGGCTTTATTGTCTATGCCATGATTTACTTATCTTGCTTTCCACACACAACACACACACATATATATATATTCTTGCTTTCCACACACACACACACACACACACACACATATATATATATATATATATATATATATATATATATATATATATATATATTGTAACACTATTGAGCATTACATTAAAATTATGTTTACAATTATTAAAAATAAAATTCTCATAAACAACATGAAGGTTTTAATAAATAAATAAATAATATGTAAGTCAGAATAAAAGTCTAAAGAGTTTTTATTATTATTAGTTTAAAACAAAAGCCAGTTCATTAAAAGTTTAATAGAAGAAGTTTGAAGAGTTTTTGTATTTTAAAAAAAGTAGTTTGCTAAAAAACAATTAATTCATAGTTTTACGGGAAAATTAAAAATAGTTGATTTTCAAATATTGAAAAATATTTTTTTTCACTTAAGTTAAAGAAAAAGGAAATCCTAAAAAGTAAAACTTGATTTTAGAAATATATGTGTGTGTAAATGCCAATGTGATTTTAAACATAGCAAAATGAGTGCTTGTTGATAAAATAAATATGTGCATGCTAAATAATAAGTGAAAGTTAAAAAAAAATTGTATAATCATAAGAGATGTAAACAACAAATTTGCAATGGCTACTAAGTTAAACATAATCCAAAAAACAAGAAGTTTGCAATGGCTACTAATTAAAAGATCTCAAACAACAAGATTAAAAGCTTATCTAAGGAATTTATTCAAAAACAGTGCAGTAACTTCAACAACAAATATAGCCAGCAGACATAAAAACCAATTACCAAAATGACAACAGGTCATCCTAGTAAATAGTCCACTTTTTTCATTGTAAAGTAGTTGAGATGACAATCAGATCAGTGCTGTTGAGTCTAATCTAAGAATTGAGATCACAATCAGATCAGTTCAGTTCAGTCTAAGAATTCAATTCTTTAATCAGTATTTATTAAGACGATACAGTACTAACAGCCACAGGAATCATATGATTTTTGCTCTAGCCTGAGTCTGATGAAACAGCCAACCTACCTGCAAAAAGTAATGCCTGCCTAAAAAATTGAAAATCCACTTTCAATAGCAAACTGCCTTAAAGAATAATGCAATGGAATACTAAGCATTAAACCTCCACAAACAAAAGACCTCAAATCTAGCCAGTTGAAAATATTTTCATGTGAAGTAACAACCAGAAAGAAGTCCACCTTCAAATCCTAGGTAATAAATATCATTTTCTTATTTTCATTTCTAATTAAAGTAGCCATTGCAATAATTTGAAGCCTCCCAGAGTCAGTTAATGAATGAACTCTATAGCACACATAAAGAACTATTTTTATAAATGTCATGTATTATTTAATGCCTTTGTGATATTCTAGTGTAAGAATTCAGAGTATGTGTATGGGCATTATATAAAAGATTGTTTATGTTAGTTAAGAGTTATAGAAGTATTTAAAATTAGAATAATAAATGTTTAGTAAAGTAAATTATCTTTAAATATAATATGTGTCAGTCAATTCTTTGCCACTAATTTAATCAATAATTTGTTATTGTATTACTTTTGATTGAGCTAGTCATGGGATATTTTGAGTGCTGGATTATGGGCCTACTGTCCAAACATATTAGTTCTCATATCTAGTTTTTGCCTGAGGTTTACCTCAAAACAAATAAAGTGCTTGGATAGTCTGGAAATGTGATCATGTTATGCATTGCATAGCTTGATCTGAC
Organism: Epiperipatus broadwayi; assembly: GCA_028023455.1. Taxonomy (NCBI): domain Eukaryota; kingdom Metazoa; phylum Onychophora; class Udeonychophora; order Euonychophora; family Peripatidae; genus Epiperipatus; species Epiperipatus broadwayi. The sequence continues at coordinate 683,998 of JAQFVV010006590.1, forward strand.
CATGGGTATCATTGATAGATCTGCTATCGATGGTATTTTCCCCTCTGCTCGAAGGGCTGGCCCATTCACATAATATTTATAATATAAAATTATAAATTTATAATAAATAATGGTTAAACCCAGTTAAACCAAGCAAATAGAGTACCAGCAGCTGGATCATTTTACAAATGCACCCACTACAATATATATATATATATATATATATATATATTGTATGAAGACAACATAAGCATCAAAAGTTATTATTACTTCAATTGATTTAAAGCAGGTGTGGGCAAATAGTGGCCAAAGGGCCACATGCAGCCCACTAAGAGTTTTTATGCGGCCCTCCAAGACAATCAGAAATATTTATGTTGAACTGAGATTTCCTTCCCATGTGCGACCAAAGATTCATCTCTTATTTTTCACCAGGATGCCCCCCCCTGCTTTAAATTTAATTCATGTCAGAATTATAAGTGTTGCTATTTTGGGGGTAGAGATATTGATGACAGATCATTTTGTATGTGGTTATTTTAAATGTTTTTGCTATTATTATCCTTTTGGGGGTTGGTGAAATTATCATGTCATTATGTATATGCCTTATTTTAAATGCTTTACAAACATTTAAAAAAAAAGGTATTATTATTAAGGGAAATGTTTTGAATGAATCGTATCAGAGGTTATTGTCAAATGCTTAGACTTATAAAAATTGCGTGACTATTGAGCTAAAACATCATCATTTTCTTACAAAAGTGCATGGAAATAGTTTTAAAAATGTAATACGCATTTCTCATTATTTCTTATTATTATTATCATAAATTTAAGGACAGATACAAGCTGATTAATGCTTGTAAAATTTGTTGGCTCATATTCCAGTGCACTAACTGCAAGAATATTGGAGATATGAAAGTTTTACTTGCAGAAGTTGATGCTTCGACCTGTATATAAGGTGGATGGACAAAACTCTCCACCAAGCCAGTGAAGTCTAGCTCACTAAGATTTATGCTATATTTATAAAGTATTTAAACACAGTGGAAGAATTTTTCCACTTGATTATTCTCTACACCGTAAGAAGATTTCTTTATTGATGGCCAGAGGTAGTAGGTACACCTAAGTCTCTTTATATGACTAGCGATAAAAATCTTAGCATATATCGACCTTAGTGAAAAGGTCTTCTCTTATTCGGTCATTACCTGCCTCATGTTAATATTTGATATTCCTTACGGGTGTATGAAAGATAGCTATTATAAGCATTATTTATAAAGAAAATATATATGCACACTTTTTAATAAAATAACTTTATGAAATATAACTTGTAAAACTTTTATACAAGATATGATACAATTATAGCTTATATATTTGATCTACACCAATGCAATTTAAATATTGCTCCACCATTGTCCCTTAGGCAGAGAAAAATAATGCCTAGAAGCACCTGTGACCAAGCCAGATATATATATATATATATATTGTACCAGTCGAAAAATGCACCAAAAGAACTGCAAGTCAGATCCAAACTCAGCTGAACCAAAACTGAATTCAAACCCAACTCACCAGCTCAGATTAGTAGAAATCTAAATTGATTGCACAGTGCTATGCGACAAGGAACTAGCTCAATGGTTGGTGAGGATTAGAGATCGCTGAACTGACACTAATATCTAATAATAAACTGAATAAAAATAAATTTAAATCGAATCATATGTATATGTTCAGGTTGCCAACACAGACAGCGAGTATTAACATTAAAATAATTATGAAAAAATTAAGAACTAAAAAACCAAGTGTGCTTAGAAAATATTTAATAATAATAATTTGTTTGGTTTGAATTTTAAATAAAGATTAAATTAATTAATTCTAGTCCTTAAACAAAGTTTATAATTATAATATGAGTGGCGGTCCTTATTATATGCCAATGAATATTACACAATATTTGAAAGTCTATGTCTATGCCCCCAACAAGAAAATAAAGGCAGATAAAGGTATTCATTAGTAAAGGAAATTATTACTCTAATTTTTTACGAAAGAATGTGATATTTATTTTCACATTCGCAAATCCATTCATGAAGAGCAAGATACGTATTTTAGGGCATAACTTTAATCTTTATTAAAAAACTTATTTAATTAAATATAACTGAGAATTTGTTTGACTTTAATTGAAATCACTTCATCATGAATTACGAGCATCAGAGTGGGCTTTACTGGAACAGAGAGGTAACGGTGCTGATGAATTATGAGCTATAAAATGAAATTGAAAGATAATAGTTAGTCGATAATTGAAGTCTTATGGTGGCTTGCATCTGACAAGTCTTATGCCCTTTGACTAATATAAAAAGGAGAGGAAGTGCTTTCTTTCTTGATAATTTAAAATAACAGAAATATGATCACCGACCAGCCTAACGGAGCGGAAGATTGCCCTACGTCAGCAACGTTTGAAGATGATGACTTTATAGTCATCGTTTGAATACTAAAACCCATATAGAATGCTCTACATGATGACTTGATCAATTAATTAAAGTCAAACGAGCTTTTAACAAAAACTATTTTAAAGTATTTGTAAATCCTATTAATTATGCCCCAATCATCGTGCCCTTCCTGAATCTTAAATAACAAAGTTGAATTAGAATATATTTGATCCTTTATCAGCCCTTTTGCAATAAAAAACATTTTAAGATTAGATATGAATAAATACATATTGGTGAATACAAAAAATAGCTGGGGCATAGATTAAAAATGGAGCTAATAATTTATTATTAGCCAATTATAAAAAGAACACACACATTTAATAATCTCTTTCGACTCGATAATTGATAGAACGGTAAATCTAGTTTTAATGGGTGAGAATTACTATTAGAATTAATATATTATTATTTGCACAAGGCAACGGAAACAAAGGAGATCATCGAGTCGAAAGATTATTGGCATATAATTAAAAATAAATGATATTAATAAATCACACAATATACATATATATATAGTAAATGAACTGCCAAGTAAGAAAAGAGAAAGTTTAAAGACTAGAGGTTGAGAGAACTATGATATAAATTTACAGTAGCATGAATAAAAGGTTTTATGAAGATTTTTACATTAAAGAATAAAAGAGCTCTAAAAGGGAGTGTAAAGTAAGGTTCGAAACTGGCCAGAAAGTTTAAGGTTCATTATGAAAACATTATACCCATTTTTTCCGGGGCTGGTTCTTAGGTTACACGTCCAAGTTGGTAAAAAAATGTAGGCACACATTTGGTCCGGAAAAGATTCAGCAGCTCTATTGAAGATTTTCAGGGGACTTCAGGAACTGATAGCCAGATTCCTGATGTTTAGCCCCTTACCATGATTGAAACACTATTTAAAACACACAGAGTTTACTGCACTTCTCTACAACAAAGATGGCTTTTGCCTTCTCCAAACTTTTCAGAGCTATATATCTGTCCTTTGATGCCTTTAGGCTAGTGCTTCTTTCATTATCAATGTTTTTAGATTTACTGGTTGTTTTTAGATACATTCCTTTGATAAGGCATTCAAACTCATTAACTTAAATTCATTTTCTAATTAGAAAATGAATTCTTAAAATCAGAAAATGATTTTAATTAGGAAATCCTTATCTTTTTTCTAATTAATAAAACTTTAACTGTTGTTTTTGGAAAGGAAAAATCTGAAACCTTATCGAAAGAATGTAGCTTTTAATCAATAAAACTTTAACAAATTATTTAAAAATAAAATCAAACATTCCCGATGCAATGAAACTTTTAAACAATTATATATATTTAAATATTTACAAATATATATGCACAATCCATGCAGTTATAATATATTAATTCATGAATAATTCTATCATGAATTTATTAATAGAATTGATCAATTTAAATCTGAAACTAATTATTTGAATACACAGTTATGAAATAAGTTATTCTTTATGGAAATTAGCATGGATTGAATGTATAAAGCCACATTGCATCGGAATTTTAAGGTTAGTACTAGGGTTTGAAGTGGGATTATGGCTAGATGTCATGAAGCTAGGATCGAACTCAGATCCGACTGCTTCAATATATATATATATATATAACTGTGACCATGTTTGAAGCACACATATTTTTTCAGCTGCAGAATTCAACACCTATCATTCAAAGCACTTTTTTATTTCAGAGTAAACTCTGGGTGTCAGTCAATTACCAAAGCAATTAACGCACTTTGAACAATGGCAAACTAATTCAGCACCTAAGAAATCCCAACAAGCTCATATCAAAAGGATAATATAATATACAGTTACTTTATTTAGTGATAAAGGAATTAACTGACAAATATTAAGCTTAAAGTTAATTTATTTAACTAAATATTTATTATTACAAATCTTAAATTACTTTTATAAAATATTAATTAGTCTAACAATGATATTCTATATAATAACCACACACATTCTTAATTCATACAATAAAATATAAGATACCCTGAAGCATTAAATAAATACATGAAATTAATATAAGATATCATAAAGCATTAATATATACGACATTCAAAAACATGCACATCAATAGTTTATTTTATGCAGTTATAGAGTTCAATTTATTAATTGAATCTAGGAGGCTTCAAATTAATGCAATGGCTGATTTAATCTCAGAAATGGAAATAATAAAAGTTACTCATTATCTATAGGCTTTGGATGTAGACTTCTTGCTGTTTGCTGCTTCATATAAATTTTTCCAACCGGTTGGATTTGAGGTTTTTGTAGTGGTTTAATGCTTACTATTTCATGGCACTATTCTTTAAGACAGTTAGATATCCCTAGCAGTTTTTTAAGTTGTTAGACTGGCATCACTATTTCCAGGCAAATTGCTGATCTTCCATTAGACTAAGAACTAGAGCAAAGTCATATGATTCCAGTGTTGTTTAGCACTGCATAGTCCTGGAAAACACTGATTCTGTATACATCACTGATTGATTACTGATTGACTGAATTCAACTGGATTGTGAACTCAACTGATAGATTGATGAAAAACTGGACTATTTATGTGACCTGTTGTCACTTTTTTAATTGGTTTTCTATGTCTACCAGCTATAACTGCTGTTGAAATTCCTCCACTGTTTTGATTACATTTCTTTGATATTGTAATCCTGTTGTCAGTTGGTAGCCATTGCTAATTTGTTGTTTTGTGGATATTTTTATTAGTAGCCATTGCTGAAATTGTTTTTTAATTTTTAACCAGCACACATTTATTGTACTACTTTTTATGTTTACAATCACTATTAATGCACATATATATTTATATTTCTTTGAATTATGGGAAAATACTTTTTTACTTTAAATTAAATGATAGGAGATATTTTTAATTCATACAAAAGATTTATATTTTAAACTTTTAGTTTCAACTTTTTTTTCTTTTTGTTTTCTTTAATATTTTAAACAAAGAGAGGGAGAAAGAGAGAGAGAACCCTTAATTACTTGAAGAAAAAAATTATTATTGAACTGTCATAATTATAACTTTTATTTACTTTTTAAAATTGTTAAGTTAATTTTCCTCACCCTTATAATCAATGTTTAAACTTTTAGTTTTAATGTTTCTAAAGCAAATCCACTCCCCCTTCTAACTAATTAATTGTACTTTTACTGATAATAACTCTTTAGATTTTTATAAATTTATTTATTTCAAATGAAATGTTTTTCTTTGTTTGTAATTCAATTATTTACTGACAACTTATTGATTTTATTATTCATTATCAATTTTAAACTTTACGTTGCTTATTAAATTGTTTATTTCAATAATTCTGCCAAAAATTTTTTGTGGAGCACTTTTTCATAGGTGGTACAATATATATATATTGTACCCTTTTCTATAGGTCGGTAATAGTTCATAACAGTCAATTACTAAAAATTTTAAATTTTAGAATATGTTCTTTTGATTTATTAATTATGGTTTGTCGATTATATTTTAAAGTACAATTTAAAGCTAAAGAAAATACATAGTATATAAAATTATAGCGAATTATTTAAAAAATAGTTAAGTAAAGTTTAAAATATTGTTTCATATGGTTGTAAAAGCTGGCCATATTAAATAACACAGCTATAAATATTAAAAGTATATTTAATAAATTCGATTTTAATAGTTTAAAACTGATAATTTAATAAATGCTATGTTTAAATTTATAGTCATATTTAATAAGCAAAAATTAATATTGTACATTTTAAAAATAAACTTTATGATGGTGAGAATTGTATTTAATTCTATATTTTCTAAATTGTTCTTCCAAATTTTATAATTATTTTATATAATATAATAAGTGTATCAATTATATAAATCTAGGCAGAGAAATAGATTGAAAATTGTCTGTCAAAGTTATTAATCATGTGACTTGAATACTATATACTTTTATACATGATTGTTTGAGTTAATAATAAAGTTTAAAATATTTTAAAAGTTATATTATAGAATTGGATAGAATTATTGCCTATCATAAAAGCAAATAATAATAAATATTAAGTTAACTGTCGTTATTGCATATTTAAATGATGTAATGTTTTAAATAGTATCATAAAGATGAATACAGTTATAATAAAAATTAAATATTTTATTTAAATAAAAATAGATAAATGGAATATTAAGAATGTAATAGGTTAGTAAATGTTATTTTAAAAGTTATTTTAAAAGATTAAATAATTTAAATAAAGTTATAATTGAATTAAAAGTGGTATTTTAAATAATATTTTAAGTTCATTACGTCATAATTTCTAATTTTGAAATTCAATTCTACTATAAACTAAAAATATGTAAATTTGTTCTCAAGCTAAAGTAAGAATTAACCAATAGGAATAGGTATTCTTACAAACTATATATATCGTCGTAACTAAGTTATCAGGGGAGATTAATAATGTATTGAAATTAGAGAAAGGTAAATTATAACTATCAAAGAGATAGTATTTATTTTTAAATTTTTTATTTTAGTCAATTTTTTTTTTTAGTACTTTCTTATCATTTTATTTGCAAAAAACCAATTGATAATTTTAAAAAGTTTTTTTTCAAAAGAGGGTATTAAAATATAATATTTAGAAACTTCATGGAAATAATTTTCTAATTTTTAAAGTACTTACCAGTCGTATTTTATCTAAAAGTTTAACCTAAACTTCGCAATAAAAAATGGGATATACTACGAAATAAAATGGATATAAATTGTAATACTGTAAAAATGTTTGAAATATTTATTGATACAGCTTTACTAATACTTCACCAGAGAACTGTTTTGGTACATAAAAAAAACCACAGCTCGGACATTATACGGAGTCTAAAAAATGTATTGAAACATATTATTTATAGGCTGATCCAAGATTTATTTTTAAATAGTAATAAGACAATTATATTTCATGAATTATTTTATATAATATGATATTCAAAGGAGTAAAGTGTTATATCCTTTCTGAAGGTAACATTTTTTTTTTATTTTTAAAAGAGATTTATAAAAATACCAAACAAAAGTTTAAATGTATCAAGAAGGAAACATATATAAAAAAGTGAACATATAGTTGAATAAAAGATGGATCCATGGAAATACAAATAGTACTTAAAAGTTTATCGAATATTTTTAAAGTTAAATTAGATGGATTGATGCATCGGATACAGAGAGAATATTGGTAGGGCAGATTAAAAAGCTTCACGGGATTAATTAATATTATGATTCAATAATTATCATCCTAAATACTAAAACCAAGGATTATTTTCTATAAATTTTACTAAATGGATTAATAATTATTTTTATTTTAAACTTTAACGTGCTTGGAGGAGAACATTATTGAAAAAACTCTAGAGAAAATAATAAACATTTTGGACTTATCAGGAACTATCGTCAAGAAAATATGTAATTATAGTTTTGATTCTTTTTATTTTGTTAACCTAGTTTAAATCTAAATTTTTTATAAGATTAGGAAAACATAAAAATATTAATTTATTAATATTAAAATTTTATAATATAACAATCTAATAATTTAGCTAAAAATATTTTAATATAAAGTATATGGGTGTGAATTTTTTTTTTATATCTGCAATGCTCAAGTGGATAAAGGAAGCCTATTGAACACGATGGCTAGATAAAGGTTATTAGTAATAATAATAACTATTGATAATTTATAATGTATATTTTTTTTGTTTTCTTTAGATCATCCATAAAGTGGAAGAATGGAAGTGTAAAAGTTTTTTTTACTTATATGTACCACATTTCATACAACATTTTAAAAAACATTGAGGTAGGATTGATTTGAAAATATGCATACGACAATTTTTTTTTTTTTTTTAGTGATATAATCCAACATAACAGATAATTATGTGATTCTTTTAAAATTTTCATGTTAGGATATTCAAATATTGTCTGATTAGATTATATATGATTAAGCATACAGAATGATGAAGAGGACATACTTTTCTTATGGAACAGCTAGATTGTTTTAAATTTATTAATGAATTTTATTTATTGTTTTGTAAATGCAGATAGTTATTTATCGATGTAAGATGTAGAAAATCTTGAGAAATAATGTTGAGATAGTGGCTTGGAAGTACTTAGTGAACAGGAAACCAAGATGATGTTTCAAGAAATAGGATGTTATAAGGAATGGAAATAATATTTAGTCTTTATGTGAATATGAGCATAGTTAACAAAGCCCTATGACTGATACACATTTTATTTGGACAGTGTTTATATTTCTTTAAATATTTGATGTTCTAATAAAGCTGAAGAGATAGCTTTAACATCGTCCCTGTATTAGAGGATATTAGGCAGGTAAATGTCATACCTCTTTGCACTGTACCGTGATTTTGAGATATGTTGGAGTAATACTCTAGCTTTCTTTCTTAATCCTATGCATCTGTTTTTGCTATCTTTATTTCATGTAACTGCATCGTTCAGTAAGATATTTTTAAGAGAAATGATAAATAATTTAGAACTTAGGTTATGCTATCGTTTTGTATAAGATTGGTTTATTTGCTTAGAAGGAATAGAATTTATAACTTAAAATTGAAGATCCAAAGTATCCTAAGTAAAGAAAAGAATCATAGAATATATTTTGAATTTTATTTCAGAAATGAAATATAAATTTTTTTAAAATAAGGTATCTAAACAAAGATATTTTCTTTAAAGTGATAATAATTTTAAATGCTTTAGTATTATTATTTTTGAAGTTAAATAAGTATTGCATATTTTTAAAATACAATAGTACAAAGTAAATTATGTAAACAATATGCATAGTATATTTTTTGTTTATTGATTAATAGACATATATTGATGATTACACTTATATCATACTAAAGTAAGGCTTAAAGAAGAATATATTATGATTAGTAAACATTGTGTGATAAATACTATAATCTAGTACTGAATTTTGGATAATATTTTGTGTAACATCTTTGACTTTGCAAGATGAAATTTTTTTTAATAGGTTGAGAAATCCATAATCATTATAAAATGTTGTTTTCTATAGAATGTTTTTCTAAGTATGAATTTTTTAAAATAAGATAGTTTAATAATATTAAGAATAAAATGCTGTTGCTAATAAAGTAGATAAATATATTTGTAATAAGTCAACCATAATGAGAAACGAATAGTAACATTTTTAAAAATTTTGTCCTAAATCTAAATAAAGATATAATTGAAATATAAATTATTTTTTTTTATAACCCGGTAGATCAAACTGTAAAGTAAAAAAGTTAAGGATATCCACTGTAAATAGTGTAAATAAATTGTTTATTTATTTGTTGTTAGTAATAAACTTTGTTAAATTTTGTTATTTCAAAAATTTTGTGTCCGAGTTATTTATTTCTCCACATCGCTGCATGAAATCATGATATATGCATAATAATTGAAACAAATATATAATTTTACACAAAAAGATAAATAGAGAATTATTTTAAGAATTTTAAATATTTTATTGGTATTCATTATAATTAAATAATCATAATCTTACATTATTTTATTGGTCATAAATCAGTTATCACAATATTATATTAAATTATATGCTATCAGTTGCCACACATATTTTGTTTGTCAGATTATTAAAATGTTACCACGTATTTATTATATCATTACATGAAGATATAAGATCATATTATATTATTTCATTATTTTATTATGGTAATAAAATTATAGTAAAAAGAAAAGATATACAGAATTAGTTAAACAATGAAGAATATTATTACTGTTATTTATTATTATTAGTGTCAGTGTAATAGATTATGACATAAAATCCCTTCTCATATTTTACTCCATATTTTAAATTAACTTAGAATAAACTTTATGAACCTGAGATTATTTTATTGAGCTAGATTATTAAATAGAAGATTAAGATTTAATTATTAGTTTAATCTTAGTGAGTAGAAGTTATTAAAATAATAAGAATACTATGAGTTTGTTATTTAAAATAGTAATAAAGGGGGGATAGTGTTCTTATGCCATTGAGGTGGTATCCTGTGGGATATTGGCTCAATGTAATCTACCTTGTCACCTGTATTTTCACTTCAAGTCTCATGAAAATATTAAATATTTATTTAATTTATTTTTATAAACTGAACCTTATTCGTATTTTAAATTTGAGCTAGTGAAATATTTTAATTTTAATGCTGAATATTTTAGTTATTAATTATTAACTGAGATAGAACCCATTTTATTTTATATCATATACTTATATGGAAGTGAGGATGCAGGAGATGAAGGTTAGATTATGGTGCACCAACTTTAGGGGCATGATATGTGTTAGTGAGGGCATCAGATTCATCCAACAGATGGTTAGATTTTGCTCTTCCAACATGACTGCACGATATGTAGTTGTGAATACAATCGATAGGCCAGATTGTGGTACCCAAACATTTAGGCTATGAGATATATTAGGAAAGTAGTTAAGAATATACAATACAATAGTTAGTATTAGAATTTGTTCATGTAACTTTGAAGATTAGTGATAGGTATATCTCACAGAAGATAGATAATTTAATATTTTATTATAGCAATAATTATTTAGGATTTGATTATTATAGTGAACTAAGTGCTTATTACTAAAAATATTGCAATTTTATGTGGTAGATGATCTGATTGCTTAAAAATAGTATTATATTGTTTGTAAAACAATTACCAAATAAAATTTTAAAATATGCATATGTGGCTAACGATTATTTAGTATTCACTATGACCATGTCAATTATTGAAATATTAAAAATATATTTTGAAAATGCGAATCATGCATGTGGGAAATAATGTTGTGACACACATAATGTTAATCGTTATTGTTATTTAGGATTAGATTGTATAAGGTGTAAAGGAGGTATTATCTATAGTTTATTGTGGGTGATGGTTAGATGGAGATAGAAGAAACTGGTAAGGAACTATTTTTATAAAAAAATAATAGTAATATATTGTTTAAATATTGAATTTTGAGAAAAAGCATATTTGCAAACAAATAAATAATCAAGATAATAATTTAGAGAGTGAAATATCTGAGTTTATTGTCAATGAAAGTTGTGAGGAGGAACGAGGAATAGAAAACTTAATCGAAATGGAAACAGTTGTAGACAGAGTCCAAATTATAGATAGTAAGATAAAAGAAGAGAAGAGGTTATGGAAATTAAAATAGTGGAAGAAAAGATAATAGTGCCTAAAAAGGAGGAAGAGAACTCCCAAATATCTCAACTATTATTGATGATGAAGGAGATGAGAGAAGATAGTAATATAAAGTTTAATATTCTTAATGAAAATATGAGTAAAAATAGAGAAGATAGTAATATAAAGTTTGAATCTCTTAGAGAGGATACAAAAGCTCTTAATGAAAATATGAGTAAAAATATTGAGTTTCTTAATGAAAACCCAAATAAAACAAATATAAGATTAAAATCTCTTAGTGAAAATGTAGACAAAAATAGTAATGAAATCAGAACTTGTGTAGAAAGTATGAATCAAAAACTTAATGAAACCTGTAAAACAGTAGAAGATTTTAAGGTGGAAGTACAAGATAAATTTAATAATTTGGATTTGACATTTGATAGCAATGAAAAAGTCATTGGTTCTTTAAAGGAGGAAATAGAGCACATAGATTATAAGAATCAGGAATTGCTAAAAAATAAGTTTTCCGAATTTTCTGAGAATACTATAAAGGGTTTGAGCAAGCAAATAGAAGAATCTATCATTCAGTGTCAGATAAAGAATAGCAACTTAAATCAGAAGCTTGATAGTAATAAATCAGATGTTGATCGTGAAATTGGGGAAATAAAAGATCATATAGGTCGTATGGATGAAAATTTTAAAATTGTAAAGGAAGAGGTAGTGCAGACCAGAATACCTGTGAAGGATAAAATGGAGAAAGAATTAGTAGAGAAGTTCAAGGATTTGATAATGCAAACTAGGATAGATGTAAAGGAAGAAATAGAACAAGATTTGGTTGAGAAATTAAAAGATCTTGGTATTCAGAAAGATGATGAACATAAGTATAGATCTAAAGTTGGTGAGAATATGAAGCATTTACAGAAAGATGTAAAAGAACAGGCACAGCAGTTGGAAAAGAATAATAATGAGTGTAGAGAAATAGTAGATCAAAACTTGGATAAGTTTAAAAATGAACAGAAGTTATATGTAGAACAAGTGATTGGACAGATAAATTTTGAAGAAAAGTTGCAACAAGTGTATGAACAAATGGAGGAGATTAAGTCCATAAGTAATAAAACTTTAGAGTTAGGCAAAGAAAAAGTATTGAGTAGTAAATATGAAGACTGTATAACTCCATCCCCAATAGATAGAATAGAATGTCTAAGAAAAGGTGAGGATAACCAATTAGAACATACTAATGTTAAAGAAATAGACAGCAGACCAGTTAGGGAAAATATTAGTTGTGATGGAGGTTCGAATAGCTCGATGGCATTATGTTTCATGAGGGTCAAACCATTTAGAGGAGACTATACCGAAAACCCATCTGAGTTTCTGAATAGTTTGGATGAGCTATTTTCAATATGTGTTCTAACAGAAAAGGAAAAATTAGCCATCTGTAGTAATCATTTAGGTGGCACTGCCAAAGACTGGTGGCAGTCGCTCTTTGAAAGGCCAAATACTTATGGCGACTTTAGATATTTAATTATAGGGAGTTTCTGGAATGCAGACAAACAAGATAGTATTAGGTTCCAGATAACTCAAGAAAAATATCACTCTAGCAAGGGCAGTTACACTAGTTTCTTTCGAAGCCAGGCTGTCCGATTGAAAACGCTTACTGCATGTCCATTATCTGAAGGGCAGATAGTCAGGATAGTACGCCATAATTTGCCCAGAAATGTGGAGCAATTATTAATTGCAGCAGACCGTTATTCGATAGAAGATGTGTCAGAGATATTAGATGCACTTGAAATCACTGAAACATCTTTAGACAGTAGATTCAAAGCAAATAGGGAAAGAAATAATTATCCGTTATCAAATATTAACATTAACAATAATAGTCAAAGATTTCAAGCAGGTTTTAAGAGGAGATATAATTCTAGAGATAGAGATAGGGTATCTCCCTATGTTAAGAAAGCAGTTAGATTTGATAAATCTAGGAGTAGGGTAGAGGTACAAAATAGTCAACCCTCTACTAGTGGTATTACTACAATTTTAAAAAGACCAAATGTTAAAACAAGTGAGAAAAAGTTAAACTGAAAAGGTCTTTGTGTATTAGTTCCTCTTTGCAAGGACCCAGTGCTAACAAAATGGGGAACGATCAGATGTGGATGCTAAATACTTTAGATTTAGACATTGATTTTTTAGAACCCTTTACTATAGGTGAACCGCCTATAACGTATCAATGTCCGGTTGTAATTTTAAATATTGAAAATATAAAAGTTGAAGCATTGATTGACTCCGGAAGCCAAGCTTCCATATTATCAGAGTCAACTTATAAAAATCTGGTATGCATAAAAGGTGATATACCTTCATTGCCAGTAAAACAAATACAAGTAACTCTGGCAAATGGAAAGAGAATGAAATTAACAAATAAACAAGTTTGGATTACCTTCAAAATTAATAACACAGAGTTTGGGCATGTTTTTCTTATTATGCCTGGATTGATACATGAAGCCATAATAGGTGCTGACTTCATGATTTTAAATGATTGTCAAATAGATTTTTATAACAAAATTTTTACTTGTAAGAAGGAAAGGCTTAATTTTGAATATGGTGTGCATAACCTTTCCAATCAATTACTATGCATCCATAATACATTGATTGATGCTAGCATAAAAGCAAAAATTGAACATATTTATGCAGTCGATTCTAAATTAAGTGAGAAATTATATCAATTAATGTATAGCTTTAAAAGCATTTTTTCTAAAATCCCTGGTATAATAGAGGGATATACCCATCGTATTAAATTGAAGTGTAATGATCCTTTCCATCAAAAGATGTACCCGATCCCTTACCAATATAAGGACGAGGTACAGAGTCAAATAGACATGATGCTAGAGTGGGAAATAATAAAAAAGTGCCCTTCTCCTTACGTAAACCCATTGGTTATTGTAAAGAAGAAGGATGGCAATATTAGGGTATGTTTGGATGCTCGCATGTTAAATACTATAACTGTGCCAGAGCGTGACATTCCTCCACCCATACATGAGCTCCTAACTAAGTTTCATAAGAGGTCAATTTTCTCTACATTTGATTTAACAGCTAGTTATTGGCAAATACCGTTACATGAGAATGATCAGCAATACACAGCATTTCGTTTTCAAGGCCAGTCATATGTTTTCAGACGGATGCCTTTTGGTCTCATTAATAGCGGTGCTGGCTTAATCAGATGTTTGGACATGATTTTTTCAAAGCAATTAAAGGAAAAAATCGTCATGTATGTGGACGATATCGTCATTGCTTCTGACAGTTTAGAAGAGCATCTCCAACACTTAGAAATGTTTTTTAATGAATGCGCTATGAAAAATGTCAAAATTAATTTGGAAAAGTGTTCAATAGCAGCTAAAGAAATTACTTTTCTGGGACATTTAATAAATGAGCATGGCATCCAGCCCCATCCAGAAAAGATTGCAGCTATTCAACGCTTTCCCACACCAAAAACTGTAAAGCAACTGAAATCATTTTTTGGGTTGTGTAATTACTACAACCGCTTTTATCAAAATTTTGCTGAGGACACTATACATTTATCCAAATTGCTAAAAAAGGCTGAGAGGTGGAAGTGGACCACTAATCATGATAGTGAATTTAATTTGATTAAAAATAAATTTTTAAAACACGTAATTTTAATATATCCTGATTTCAATAAAACATTTTATGTGCAAACAGATAGCAGTTACTATGGTCTGGGTGTAGTGTTATTTCAACTCGATGAGGATCAGGTACCTCATGTATTGTACTTCTTGAGCAGACATCTGAGAGGTGCTGAGTTGAACTACACTATAACTGAAAAGGAAACCCTAGCTGTTGTCTGGGCTTTTCAGAAATTAAGGCAATTTTTATTAGGTTCTAGTGTGATTGTATTGACCGACCATAGAAGCTTAGAGTTTTTAAATAAAAGCTACCTCAGTAATGAGAGACTTATTAGGTGGAGCTTATATCTCCAACAGTTCAATTATAGAGTACTCTATATTGAAGGGAGACAGAATATCCCTGCTGATATTCTTAGTCGCCACCCTATCTGTTTAATGTCACAAAATCCCAATAGTCAAAACATAATTGTAAGTAACGTAGATTTGGTTAGGGATGAATCTATAGCTGATGATTATAATAATCTCACTATGATTCAGAGTCAGGATATCAGATTAAATAGGATCATGACTATCTTAAATAATCATGATAATATAAACAGTAAAAATAAACGTGTTAAAATGATTTTTAGAAAGTATAAAATTTATCAAAATTTGCTTATGTATAATATAAATTCTAATCAGGGGGAATCATGGAGGATAGTTGTCCCTAACTCCATGATTGATAAACTGATCATGTACATTCATAGTAGCTATGGGCACTATGGTGCACCAAAAATTATGTATGTTTTAAAATCGATATTTTTTTGGAATAAAATGTATAAACGCGTAATTAAAAAGATTAAAACGTGTAATATATGTCTAAAATCTAAACATTGCAGTAAATCTTATGTGGGAATCATGCAGCCCATTATTCCAGATCGTCCTAATGAATTATTAGCGATCGATTTTTATGGGCCCCTTCCACCATTCAATCGTCAGAAATTTATACTTGTAACATATGATGTTTTTAGTAAGCTAGTCTCAGCCTATCCTGTACCTAAAACCAGCACTCATTATGTAATCAAATGCATGCTTGATTGCCAATTCCCTTTAGTTGGAAAGCCAGAAATAATTTTTACTGATCATGCAACCGCTTTTATATCTGGTAGATGGAATGAGTGGATTCGAACTCAACACCTCAAACATATTATGAGCTCCATTAGAAACCCGCAGTCTAATCCCTGCGAACATGTTATGCGGTAGCTCGGTAGATTATTCAGGGTTTATGTAGCCGATGATCATAAACAATGGGTTCATAAACTCTCTGAGGTTGTTAATTATATAAACAGCACTTGCAATGAATCCACAGGTTTTACACCTTTCCGTCTACACTATGGCAAACATGAAAATTTACTAATTCAAACACCTATACCTATGATAAGAGAACCAATAAATGTAAATCAAGATATAAATCAAGCTAAAGTAAAGCTACATATTATGGGTGCTAAGAGAGTAAAAAAATCCCATAATAGACCACATCCATTCAAAGTTGATGATTTAGTTCTTGTTAGAACACCCCATGTTAGCAACCTTCAAAGAAATCAATTTAAGAAATTTCTTGAGTTATATGAGGGTCCATATAAGATTTTTAGCAAAGTAAAAGAAAATGCTTTTGTGTTGACTACACCAGATGGTGAAAAAGGGACATACAATGCTAGAAGTCTAATCCCATACCCATCAGAAGTGTAAAAATTTTTTTTAGTATTACTAGTTGAGATTCTGAGTGTAATGTCCAAATATTTTATAAGTTTGTATTAAAAACAGTATATTCTTTTATATTTCAGTAGTACAAGATAGAATTTGGTTATAGCAAATGATAAAGATATTAAGTGTCAATGGATAGAGTAAATATTAAGATAGATGTTTAATTTAAAATTTTTATTCGAATGAGGAGGTTACTGTACCCTTTTCTATAGGTTGGTAATAGTTCATAACAGTCAATTACTAAAAATTTTAAATTTTAGAATATGTTCTTTTGATTTATTAATTATGGTTTGTCGATTATATTTTAAAGTACAATTTAAAGCTAAAGAAAATACGTAGTATATAAAATTATAGCGAATTATTTAAAAAATAGTTAAGTAAAGTTTAAAATATTGTTCCATATGGTTGTAAAAACTGGCCATATTAAATAACACAGCTATAAATATTAAAAGTATATTTAATAAATTCGATTTTAATAGTTTAAAACTGATAATTTAATAAATGCTATGTTTAAATTTATAGTCATATTTAATAAGCAAATATTAATATCGTACATTTTAAAAATAAACTTTATGATGGTGAGAATTGTATTTAATTCTATATTTTCTAAATTGTTCTTCCAAATTTTATAATTATTTTATATAATATAATATGTGTATCAATTATATAAATCTAGGCAGAGAAATAGATTGAAAATCGTCTGTCAAAGTTATTAATCATGTGACTTGTATACTATATACTTTCACACACGCTTGTTTGAGTTAATAATAAAGTTTAAAATATTTTAAAAGTTATATTATAGAATTGGATAGAATTATTGCCTATCATAAAAGCAAATAATAATAAATATTAAGTTAACTGTCGTTATTGCATATTTAAATGATGTAATGTTTTAAATAGTATCACAAAGATGAATACAGTTATAATAAAAATTAAATATTTTATTTAAATAAAAATAGATAAATGGAATATTAAGAATGTAATCAATTATTAAATGTTATTTTAAAAGTTATTTTAAAAGATTAAATAATTTAAATAAACTTTAATTGAATTAAAAGTGGTATTTTAAATAATATTTTAAGTTCATTACGTCATAATTTCTAATTTTGAAATTTAATTCTACTATAAACTAAAAATATGTAAATTTGTTCTCAAGCTAAAGTAAGAATTAACCAATAGGAATAGGTATTCTTACAGACTATAAATATCGTTGTAACTAAGTTATCAGGGGAGATTAATAATGTATTGAAACTAGAGAAAGGTAAATTATAACTATCAAAGAGATAGTATTTATTTTTAAATTTTTTATTTTAGTCAATTTTTTTTTTTTAGTACTTTCTTATCGTTTTATTTGCAAAAAACCAATTGATAATTTTTAAAAGTTTTTTTTCAAAAGAGGGTGTTAAAATATAATAATTTAGAAACTTCATGGAAATGATTTTCTAATTTTTAAAGTACTAACCAGTCGTATTTTATCTAAAAGTTTAACCTAAACTTTGCAATAAAAAATGGATATACTACAAAATAAAATGGATATAAATTGTAATACTGTAAAAATGTTTGAAATATTTATTGATACAGCTTTATTAATACTTCACCGGAGAACTGTTTTGGTACTTAAAAAAAACCACAGCTCGGACATTATACGGAGTCTAAAAAATGTATTGAAACATATTATTTATAGGCTGATCCAATATTTATTTTTAAATAGTAATAAGACAATTATATTTCATGAATTATTTTATATAATATGATATTCAAAGGAGTAAAATGTTATATCCTTTCTGAAAGTAACATTTTTTTTATTTTTAAAGGAGATTTATAAAAATACCAAATGAAAGTTTAAATGTATCAAGAAGGAAACATATATAAAAAAGTGAACATATAGTTGAATAAAAGATGGATCCATGGAAATACAAATAGTACTTAAAAGTTTATCGAATATTTTTAAAGATAAATTAGATGGATTGATGCATCGGATATGCAGAGAATATTGGTAGAGAAGATTAAGAAGCTTCACAGGATTAATTAATATTGTGATTAAATAATTATCATCCTAAATACTAAAACCAAGGATTATTTTCTATAAATTTTACTAAATGGATTAATAATTATTTTTATTTTAAACTTTAACGCGCTTGGAGGAGAACATTTTTTTAAAAACTCTAGAAAAAATAATTAACATTTTGGACTTATCAGGAACTATCATCAAGAAAATATGTAATTATAGTTTTGATTCTTTTTATTTTGTTAACCTAGTTTAAATCTAAATTTGTTATAAGATTAGGAAAACATAAAAATATTAATTTATTAATATTAAAATTTTATAATATAACAATCTAATAATTTAGCTAAAAATATTTTAATATAAAGTGTATGGGTGTGAATTTTTTTTTTATATCTGCAATGCTCAAATGGATAAACAAAGCCTATTGAACACGATGACT